>DF240009.1:52959-116239 GCA_000507305.1 Breviolum minutum Mf 1.05b.01
AAGGAAAATCGCTTCAAACCGCACATGTCTTGAAACATAGCTGCTTTGTAAGTATAAAGATAAAGATAACGTTCTAGAGAATTGAACTTTAGAACAATCACCTTTCAACCTTTTCTGAGAAGAAGCCAGCTTGTACAATGCATGCTGCTTGTGGAAAGGTTGCTATAAGACAACTATAGACAACTACTAAAAGGTTTAAAAAGTGCACGCTCACAGTCCCCCGCTCTCTAAAACTTCCAGGGGGTATAATATACCTGGAACCTAAATAACACCTGTTTTATTTGGAAAAGACCTGATTTTGTAGGGTTTCCCATTCCCAAATAGAGGACAAGATAGCGGAACCAGGTACACAAATTAGTATCCTTACCTTTTGGAACGCTATGGAACTTGGAAACGTGGAGTGCCGTTCAGATGCCATGCCAGCAGTTGAAAAGAAAGTTTCTTTGAAAAAAATTGGGATGTTCATGTTGAAAAAGGCGCAGGAACCAGTATATGTGTATATGTAACATTAGATAGTCTATCATGATTTGTAAATCTACAAGTGACCAAGTAACCATCATCACATTCACCAAAAAATCATGGCTTTCTCCAAAAAAATCCTTCACAACATCCATGGCTTCATCTGGACATTTCTCTCGATCCATGCACCTCTTTCAACCTGCTGAACGCCGGAACGCAAAACCGGCCAAAACCTGCCGGCAGTAAGGTCCAGCATCTACTGGGAGAGCATGATCTTTCCATACATTTTGTGTGGCCCCCTCCCAGGATTCCAGTTTTCCCACCAGGATGACATGACGACATTTTTTAGGACAGAGGAACCCCAGCCAAAATTTCTTCGTTTGCAACTGGAATCCAGGGCCGCACCACAACCATCTATGAGATGCCATGTGTCATCAGAACGAAATGGCCAACTCTGTTATTATGCTGTTGGTTGACTTTTTTTAAGGAGAAGTGTTTCCAAAACAAACAACTCGCAAACAAATCAAAGCACTAAGTTTTTTGGCCAATGGGCCTTCCTCATTTGACACCATTCACATTTACCAAAGGTCCGAGCAAATGTTTGCATGCTTTTTCCTTCAATACCATGTTCCAGGAAACTCCGGAAACTCCAAACAAAATTTGATTACATCTCAAAAAAGCAATACGAAAAAGAAATTCATCCAGAAACACACACAAATCGCAGACAAAAAAATCACCCAAAGCCTCATCAATATCCCCTTTTACATGTAGATTTCTCAATTTTAGATCATGCCATCCATCAGCTTTTTCCAGAGCTTCGCCCATCAAGCTTTGGACAGGCAACAGTGGAAAAAAGCCAAACCTGCAACCAACCTATCCGGATCCCATGACTGGACGTTTCTGTTCCTTCTTACCATTAGAAAAAAAACAAGCAAACAAAAACTAAGATGTCCCTGGGAGTCCAACCACCATTTTTTAGTCCGGTTGGTTTCCGAAGCACCATTATTCTAGTAGGGGGTTATCATTTTCCAAAAGGAACCACCCTTTTTAAAATGGTGGTTGACTTCCAGGCATGTTGAACCCCCCAAAAAAAATGATGAAAATGGTAAAATATGTCGGGCGTAAAAATGTCCAAAAGACTTGCTAAAGAACCACCAGCTCTATGTATATATATATATATACATCATTATTTCATTGTTTCATTAGTTGGCGATGTCAGGTCGGTACTTTACAAATGAATAGAACTCCCTGGGAAATGTTACTTGCATATTACTTGGAAGTTCCAAATATGTCCACGTCATGAGTCATCCCTCCACCGTTGCTGTCGGGTTTTCCGCACCCTCCACACGCGGCAAGGATTTTGTGATGCTCTGCTCAGGTTCTAGCGTAGAAGTCGCGTGCCTTACGACAACTGCATAGATGAGAAAACTGAACATGATGCATGGTTACTTTTTAAAAGCCAAGGCTTCCCCTTCCCCCCCCTTTTTGAGATGATTTCTGATGTAGTTTCCGTGAATCACAACGACCAACAAGCTTTTTGTTGACTTTGTATCGGCTTAGAGGTTATTGTCTTGCTCTAGTACTTTGATTAGAAGCAGCCGTGGGGAAAATTGGAGAACAAGTTATTCTGTTCAAGAGGAAAAGGCTTCCCCCGTTTGTTGAAATGGTGGACCCCCAACTACCGGGTAGGAAGTGCGAGAGTGGTTCGAAAATGTTTGCTTCGCTTGAAGAGTTCGCATGACAAGAGTATGCGAGAAAAAAAACTCCAGCCAGGTCTAAGTGTAGCTGACTGTGAATAAGAACAAAAATCATGCCCTACCTCATCATGTCACTGCTTGGTGGTTTCAACCCATTTGAAAAATATGATTGTCAAATTGGATCATTTCCCCAAGTAGGGGTGAAAATAACCACCTATAGTCATCATGCCAGTATTTTGAGCTATATCCCTTCATCTACATTCCTCAATCCTTTCCTTCTACATTCATCGATGTTCGAAACAAAGGACACGGATCACAGCAACTGAGAACATTGCACCCAATGGCAGTTTTTTCGCCGTAAGAGTCCAATGGGCGACGGGTTGCTCTTTGAGAGTTGCAGGTGGAAAATGACATGATCTTACAACAGATTCAGGGTTAAAAATCAAGATCTTTTGTGAGAAACAATCTTGATTTAGGAGTTCTTGTCAAAAAAAAGCCAGAATTTAATAAAAGAAAATGGTCCACCTCGAACATGGGTGCGGCTGCCGTTCAGAACAGCATTTTTTTGCTAGAAAATCCCACACCAAATAATTTGGATTTTGATCAGATTTCACCAGAAGGGAAAAAGTTACGTCCCTGAAAATCAAGGAGGGATCTCCAGACTGACGACCAACTACCCTCTGGTAATCTAACATAGCTGGCTGAAATCCAGCCAGCTATGTTAGATTACCAGAGTGTAAATTTCGTGACGTCCTTCGCATCATTCACCGAATGCCCGAATTGCTGCTTCTACCAGCTTTCAAAGAATGAAAGCGCCATAGTTCGATCAATTCTAGTTGAAGCATCATTCCCCAATCACAAAAGAAACTCTTTCAAAAATGCCCAAAAACTGAAAATGACTCAATCTCCTGGTACTCTAAACAACCATCTTTTTAACTTTTTAACGGTGGTTTCAAGTGGATGATTCCAAACCTGTGCTTTGGAAATTGGTGGTGTTACCAGACATCCATTTCAAAGCAGAACCCAAAATAAAAAATTAATTCCCCCCAAAAAAAATAATTCCCAAAAAAAATACCCCTCCTTTAAAAATGGTTGTTTAGACTTCCAGGATAAAGTGATAACCTCCAAGCCCCGTTAAACGTTAAACCATCCCTGAGCTGAAGCCCCGGACGCCGGGCCCACGCCGCTGCGTTTCACCGAAGCGCAGCGCCTTTCGGCCGGGAGGAACTGAAGGAAGGAAGGAAAGAATTTACACCCCCGAAAGCCGAAAACTAACATGGAACCTGAAAATATTCCTTGGTTCCAAGGAGAAACACCTACAAACCACCAATTGTTGGGTTCCATGTTCATTTTCAGGGGTGTATGGAAATGTTTTCTTGAGAATTTCCTGAACATTGTTCGTGGGAATTTCTTGAAAATCCATCCAAAAATTACCGCCAGGGCTTTGAATTGCCATCCATGGCCATGCCTCCAAAAGGATTGGCATATGACCATTTTTTGGTGGATTCTCAAAGCTTCAAGGAAATGCCGTTGTTTCCTTTGGTTTTTTTTTTGGGGGGGGGGGAATGGGGTTTTACATCCCAACATTTGTGACTTTGGTATGGTACCACCAAAATTTAACATAGATACCCAAAATTGCGATATGTTTCAAAGGAGATGCATTTTCCAAACTATCCTTTTTGGTATCTTTGCGAATTTTTGGGGAGTATTTCTGACCAAATCACAGCAAAATTGGTTGTTTGAAAATATGCTGTTGCCAACTGAAGTCATTTTCAAGTTTGCTTAGCCTGAAGGGCAAAAGCCCTATGGCTATGTAATGGTAACCCCGGATTAATACAGCCAAGTCTGTTTAATTGTGAGGGTCCCTTTGTAGCCATTCATCATTTCCCGAGATATCCCTAAGTAAACAAACAAAGGTTCACTAATGCGGGGTTAATTCTACAGGAAATGTCCTTTGATTTCGGGAAGCGAAAGCAGAAAGCGGTCAACCTATCATCTATCATTGCACCAGCCAGCTTTGGAAGGCTTTGACTTCTGGTGAAATAATAGCCCTAACACAAACGATATTCAACGATTTGATTAAACATAAGACAATATTCACCGGTGTGCTTAAACATGGAAACTATTCAATCACTTGATTAAACATAAGGTGAATTGGTGAATTTTAAAAAAATAAAAAACGTCAAAGTATAGTTCCCAGAAATCGCCAGGACGGCTATTCCCTTACAGACATTACGTCGTCCTTTACCCAGATTTCAAAACATAATCTCAACGGAACAGACATATCCCACCCTAATAGAGAAAGGAACCCTCATCTTCCCAACTACCCTTGTTGATATATTAGTTTCTGGGAGGGCAATCTCCCAAACCACAACAAAAAAAACACTCTCGTGCAATTTGCACTTCTTGTTCATTTACATTGGAGATTTCACTCCAGTCTCGTTACACATAAAGGATGGTGCTTTGGTTCCTTCAGAAGCTTCAACTGACATTGCTGGAAGGTGGTTGTTCAGTCGCGTTTTGGGCGACCATGATATTAACTTGTATCGCAACAAAAAACCAGGCAGCCGAAAGTCGTGACATGTTCATCTACACCCCAACGAAAACAACATGGTTCTGGCCACCTTGCACGTGGAAGAGCTTTGTTCTTTCTCACAATCTGTGGACTGATGATAGGAGGCAAGATATCCTTAGAATGCTCACCCGCTCTCCAAAACATTTCATTAAAAAAAAAGGGCAAAAGTGATTGAAATGTACATATATACATGCAGCATGCATATTTTAAGGGTGATTTTTCAAGGCCTCTTTAGAGTCATTTTGGAAGGGCTCCGGGGGTGGAGCATGTTATATAGCAACGACATTTGGTTTGGGAAAAAATGCCACAGGTGCCCCATGTTTCACCATCCGATGCACTCCTGACCTTAGAAATCTACCGAACCGGACTGGAAATGCCCCAAAAAAATTGTCCAAAAAGATGAGGTGGACCAACTTGGAACTACTGGGGCATTTCCAGTTTCAGATTGCCCAAAAATTGTTTCCAAAGTTTCAGATTGCCCAAAAATTACCATCTGAAACTACTGGAGTTTGCCAAGCAATCCTCTTATTGCCTAGTTAACACACGAGCACAGTCTGGTATCATACACCGTGGTGAAAGTAGACAACTCAACTCACAAAAGGTGGCGATTTGTAAGGGGCCATGATAAACCAATACATGGGAGTTGCGGCATCTACTGTCCAGGTGGTATAATACGATTTGAGGAGTTTTGGAAGCATCCTTTCCAGGCGTGTTTTTGTGCCAGGACCACCTAAAGCCAAGAATATCCACCTGCCATAGGTGCCATGCATCCTTCCAGTGTTTCAAATTATCTGTCACCATCCCTCTCACCATTTGTTTTCTTGTGAAGCATGGCTAAATTTTTCCCCCAGATGTTTGTCGTTTTCATGTGGGTCTTTTCCAGGGGATGATTGGGGGAATCATTCTCAAGGGTTCCACCCCGAGATGTGGTCCATGTGGTTTTCTCCCAAGTGGCTTTCTTCTCCGCAATCAGCGAGTCCTCGGTTGGATCGGATCAGGGCGGGGCACGTTTTTGTGCGTAGCGTCGTTGAACCGTGGTGACGCAAAACCGGAGACCCAAAAAAACACGAAAACACGAATCTGACCACCTTGAAAAGCAGGGTGTTTTCAAAACTGGATGTCAACGACCGATAGTAACGGATAACCTGGGAGCTGGTATGCCAGGCTCCCCCCCCTGGGCCCTAAGGATGCCGTCGGACTCAACACCAAGATCTTTGCCGCTTTTTTGCTAGAGGATCCCCACCTGAACCTTCATCCCAACCTAAACCTTCATCGCCCCTTCAACCCGGGTGATTCACGACTTCAAGTCAAACACCCGGATTTTGTCGAGTTTTTGTAAATCCAGGAGTGTGAACCAAGACAAATATTAGGGATTGCCCCCCAACAATTTTCAAAAAAAAAGAAACGGACCATCTTCTTTCCTTTTTTCCTCCAACTTTATTTTAAAAAAACACATTTGATTGTTTGTTGATTTTGAAACATCTAGCCTGTTTGAAACATTGGACAATGGAAAGGATGAGGTGGGAAGTTCCTGCACTCGAAAAGAGTTGGGTTCAACGCAAAAGTATACACACTTCCGAAAATAGACATGAAAAAGCAAGTAGAAGATGCTAAATTGCCAAACATTTCAAAAAAAGAAGAAACAAACCCCACCCTAGCAGCTACCATCCAAAAAAATCAAAAAAATAAGGAAGAAAAACATTCAAAATTATCCCGGGCTGCGGATCTTTTTCAAACTCCTTCAACCTTCAGACATTTTTCCCATCAAAAAAAAACGCAACATCCGACATCCACTACCATCTTTCTGGCTCCCTAAAACAGTCAAGATACTCGGTTCCTCGCAGCAAAAAAAATTGGGAGG
Source organism: Breviolum minutum Mf 1.05b.01 (assembly GCA_000507305.1). Taxonomy (NCBI): domain Eukaryota; class Dinophyceae; order Suessiales; family Symbiodiniaceae; genus Breviolum; species Breviolum minutum. Next base: position 59,552 of record DF240009.1, read on the forward strand.
GTTTTCACAGATCCAAAAATCTGGCAACCAACCCCGGTGTTCAATACTTTAAAAAAATCTCACCTTTTCAGCAAATTCCAAGGTAGAAAAAGGAGAAAAGATAAGGAAAATCCTTGGGTCTTGATGTCTTTGATGCAAGGATTCAGTGGCAAAAATGGGCCTGAAGGCGGACTTCTGCTAATCATTCGATGATTCTAGGCTAGCGGTGTGGTAAGGTAGGTGTAACAACCACGTTGATCCCATGTTTTTTTTCTCAACCAAAATGTTGCTGGGGAAAAAAATAACTGAACACCACGAAATGTTCTGTCAACACACATTTTGCTGGGGAAAAAAAACTGACTCACCACTACAACCAACCAACTTCACCCAACTTCACCCCCACCAACTTCCCCCCAGCTTCCCCCCGCACCTTTTCAGCATGGAGATATGACTACTACTACTTCGCTTCATTACAGGACCATGGATCCAAGATCTCGCCAAGGGTTCCTTCCAATGCGATTGGATGGTTGCCGGTTGGTTGGTTATTTTTTCAAGTAAACATTAAAATCATCATGTTCATAAAGGGAATTCCTAGGGAAAGGCTTAAAATGATCAACATGAACCACCTTGCCCAACTATTGGTTGATAAAGTACATATATATATATATACGTATATATTCAGTACATTAAGGTCACATCTTGACTTTGGGTTCACACACTTATGAAGTTGACCATCATTATGTTGAGATATGGAAGTATAACTTGGCATGCGAGTAACCCCTGCCAGGAGTGGCAAATGAAGGTTCCGAATATGGATCCCGGAGCCTTCAAAGAAATCACGTGAGCCACGGGGAAAAAAAAACGGCCTTACCTTTACTTTCCATTGGATCCTGGTTGTTTAATCCACGGGATCTTGATGATGGCTTATGAAATAATCCCCACATAACTGGGTAGGATGTCATCCCCAACAAATACCCTAAACAACCAGGGCCCTTTTTTCATGGCTCATGTCATCCTGGAGGCCGCTGGAATCCTAGTGGGACTTGCTTGCCAAGGTGGATGCACCACAAGAATTTTGGCCAGGGAATCTTTGGGCATAGTTCCCGGAAAGAGAAATGGATCATTTCAATTTCGTATGGATGTGTAAATAAATATATATATATATGTATACATAGATTTACATAACTATATGTACATGGATATGATGTATATATGTGTATGTATTTATGTCTTATATACACATAATTCATAATCATACTGTATCTTACGCATATATTAACTCAGTTCAGTGGACTCATTTGAGAACAGAACATTTTAGCTTGACACCTTTCAACATGGCGTCTTTTATTGTTCAAATTCCAATCATCACCTTCATGGAAATGTACGATACCCGGTACGGCCCGGTACCGTACCATGAAGACTGAAATGATCCAGGAAAATACACTTAACGAATCTAGTTGGTGGTTTCAACCCCTTTGGAAAATATTAGTCAAAATGGGGATCTTCCCCAAAAAGGGGTGAAAATAAAAAATTTTTGAAACCACAACCTAGGAATCCTATTGTCTAATAAAACTGACCGGAACCTACCCCCTGGAACCTACCCCAGACCCTCTTCACCTCCTCTTTATGGTTTGGACATCCAAAAAAATCATATTTGCAATTTCGAGGTACCTGGGGTATGTTCCAGAAAGTCCTGCTGGAATTTTTCTTAGATACTGTTGCTGGTTCAGAAATCCGGCGATTTCCAGTTGAAGTTGCTAGCTTCTCCCATTACTTGCTAAGGTTCTAGCACCATCCCCAGGTGGTTGGCCTGGGGATTTCTGAACCATCAACAGCAGTATATACCTGGAACCTCAATGAAACTGGTTTTATTTTGGAAAAGACCCTGATTTGGTAACGTTTCCGGAAATTCCTGAAAATAATGGGAGGTCCAACTACCTAACTACCAACTACCAACCTCAACTGGTGAACTCTCGCCGGATGGTGTCGCAACTTCCCCCTGCTGGAAAAGGTGTCCTGTGGGGGAAGAACGTCGTACACCTGGCAGCGGTCACGTTGGTGTACCCTTGGAAAACACCATGGCTTTTCCTAAAGTGTATCACATCATTCGAAAAACGGGTTGAACAGATCCATCATTTCAAGATTTTGGGGCTAATGCCGTAAAGGCCCTAGAAAAAAGAGTTAGCAAAAACTGTGGAACCTGGCACCAAACTTGGTGGGGGCCAAAAAAATGTGTCCAGCATGTCATGGGTCCCACGCGTCAACATCAAAAAAAGATACAAAAAAAACTAGTTGGTGGTTTCAACCCCTTTGAAAAATATTAGTCAAATTGGATCATTTCCCCAAATAGGGATGAAAATAAAAAAATATTTGAAACCACCACCTAGAAAATGGTTGAAAGTCAAACAATACTTTTACAAAGCCCCTTTGAGGCCAACAAAAAAGGGAACATTCCCATCGCACACCCGGAAGCCGGGTCATGTTACCATGGATACCCTCCGTCATGTGCCAGTGGATTTTTCCGAGCAGCTCACATCCCCTGAAAAGGCCCCACGGTAGTTTTCAATTAAATGACGTTCCATTTTAGAGTGTAAAGATTTCAAAACAAATGACATGGGATAGGATCATAGGTCAAGGTGTTTGAAAGTTACTCTAGTCCAGCCATCTGGAAGAATTATGATGGATTATGATTATGACAGCTTAAGGACCTGGATTTCCATTGGCATGCTGTCACTACAATTTGCCTCTACTGCAACGATTTGGAAAAAATGCCCGTCACTGTCAAATTGGGTATATAGCTTCGCAGCATCTTGTTGGTTGAAGATGTCCACTTCAATATTGTCAGACCGGTGGCTTGTAATGGTTTCAACAACACCATCATCAACACCGGCAACAACATCATCATCATCATCATCATCATCATCATCATCATCATCATCACCATCATCATCACCATCATCACCATCAATCCTCATCAATCCTCATCAATCAACCTCCAACTGCCCGTAGTTTTTTTTAAGAAAAAAAAATCCCACAAAAAATCCGCCTGCCAAGCCGACACCTTGGCCCAGGTACACGACACCAACACGGAACGCACCAACTTCAACCTCGACCGAAAGTTGGTTGGGACGGCAGGGCTGTCCCCGGGACCCTGGTGTTTGGGTGGTTTTTTGGTTGTGGGGGTGATACTGTTGATGGAAGGAATCCGGCGATTTCCAGTTGAGGGAGGTTGGTAGTTGAAATCCCATTTATTTACCAGGTTTTAGCACCATTCCAACGGTGGGGATTTCTGAACCATCAACAGTACCTGAGCCTTTACCATATGTCCCCCCTTTCAAATCGCAAAAAACTGCGAAATTCCCATGGTTTTCAACCCATTTTCTGGGTGATGCTTAAACTCCTTCCCAAAAAGGGCCATATATAGCAAACCCCCTGTGCCTTGGTGTTGAATCCAAATTTCGCACATGTGAGATGCTTTGTTTTAAAAAGTTCACATAACTAAGAAGTTGGCAGGGTTTTTTGTCAATGGCAAAAGCTGTGCAAAAAGAGATGATGGTGAAGCTTGCAAAGTGTTTCTGTATGTCGGTGTCAATTCCAGCATGAAAAAGCTGAGTCAAAGATCTTCAGCAAAAAAAATGAGTGCAAATCAGAGATGGGTTGAAAGCACGGGCACGATTCATTCATTCACCAACAGAAAAAATACACCCGAGTTGATTTCAACTAAGGGACAAGTTTCCAAAAGTTGGCTCTCTTGATTTGATTGTGTGTTTCAGATTGTTGTTGTTCATTGTGTGTTTATCTGATGACTCCAGTGTTTTGGGTGTTGCTACTCTTTTTCACTCACTTGCATCTTTGTTGCAAAGTTGGTGACGCCCTTAAATCTGCGACAAAATCTGCCATTCTTGACAGACCAACTCGAACTCGGTGGGTGACTTGATTTGATTCACTTGCTGGGATGGTCATGGTACTTAGTAACTGGATTGTAACCCCAATATAAGTAGGTTGTAAGTCTCCTAAGTAGGTTATAACCCAACTTACTAACCAGTTACTATGTTCCATGGACACCCGAGGAAACACATGATTCTGGCCAATTCATCATACACCAACCTGGATTTGGCTAAGGAGATTTCCCGGAACCCTCAGCTACCTTTTGAGGTGAGGTTGTTTTTTGAGGTCGCTGGTAATTTGACCAGATGAATGTCGAGTATGTCAACTTCCAACCACCTTACTAACGTGACTAAAAAAAATATATCTTCAAAGGACTAACTAGGTGGTGGTTGAACCAATCCATTTGAAAAATATGCTCCTCAAATTGGATCATTTCCCCCAGGGATCGGGGTGAAAATTCAAAAAAGTATTTGAGTTGCCACCAACCATAAAATTCCTAAGTTTCCTGATCAATACCATTATATACTGGGTAATATAATACCCTATATCCCCTATATCTAGTTTTGGTTGGTCAAAGGCACTACATGCCAACCCTAAAGCCCCATCTCCCTCGTGCCAACCCCTTGGCCACCTAGTGTGGGGTAAGGGCGTAATGCTTACCAAGCGCCTCACCAAGGGGTGCTTGGAAACTTAGAGTCGGCTGGTCAGAAGGGCCACCCTGAAAATTAATGACTTAGTTGTACCCAGGAGATGATTCACAACTTCCTTGTCTCAGGATAGAATGGTAATTAACCATGTTTCTGCACAAAAAGTTGCTTGCGTGACGCCAAAGAAACGCCAAAGAAAGACGTCTTTCTGGAGTCTAAAATGTTTTTGGGGCCTAAGAAGACGATGACCAAAAGATTTTGATGGCGTTTTCAAAAGGTGTCATCGAATGTTTCGTGAAAAAACAACCTTATCTAAAAAAGTCATACTTCATAATTCATAATTGAGCGCAAAGACACAAAGAAAAACATTATAGGTTCATTTGACGGTCAACAACCCTCCGGGTATAAAAGAATTAAAAGAAAAACACATGTGCCTGGAGACCCAAGTTTCGCACAAATCCCAACATTTCGAGCCTCCTTTTTGGAAGCTTAGCTTCAGATGATTTTCTGCGCACAAAAATGGGATCAAGGTCTTGTTAGAGTAGCACCCCGTTCAACAAGAATTTATCTTCAATTTCAAAACACCCAAGAAACAATTGGTTTTCAGGCCACCTTTTTGCATCTTTCAGGGAAAAAAAAGGAAATTTCTCACAAATCATGGCTACGACTCCCCAGAAACCCGCAAACCCCAAGCCTGAAAGACGGACATCGTAGTAAGCAGTTGAGCGTACGACTTTGAACCCCCATATCCATGCAGAGATTCGTCAAGACAGCAACCTCGTGTTGGTTTGACAGTTTTTGCAGATTCCACAAGTTTGACAAATCTTACCAGAAATGGCAAACAAGATACATTCTGGGGAAGTAAAATGATTGGCAAGGATTTTACTAAAAACAATACTGTATTGGGAAATAAATGCAAATTCCGAATGGATCACGTTTTAAATGTTAAAGGAAGATTCGTTGAAAGAAAATGATGCAGAAACTATTACAACATTATTGCCATTATTTCATCAAGCTTCGAAAGGAAAGTCATCTTCACAAGCGGGAGAGGATTCTTGGAATCTATTTCCGACGGATTAACAACATGGAAAGAGGTCACACCTTTTCGATGGTGTCTAGGGTCCGTCCTTACCTAGCCTCGCTTTTCTTAGGATCAGAATATGTTTTTCTGCTGATCATTAAAATATATCTTCACAAATAAGGGTATCACGTCTTTCTCTTCCAAGACCTTAAAACAAATGTCGCTATTGAGTCGGGTCTTCTGAAAGTGAAAAAGTCACTTTGAGAGGGCTATGAATTCAACCATTGCTCTAATTGGTGTCACGTTTTCTAGACATATGTTCAAGAGAAATCTTTTTCATTCTGGGGGTCCCAGAATGGTAAACAACCAGTCTTCACCACCAACCGGTTTGGTGGGAGGCTATGTTTGTTTATATACATAGATATCTGATATATAAAGATATGTATATATGTGTGTACAGTTTTACCCATGACTGTTCTTGTGCTGGAGCAGCATAGGTAGGTAAACTACAACCCCGGAAAAAAAAAGGCTATGACTACACCTAGTAACTAGTATACAAGTTGCAAAAACTGCCAACTAAATTCAGGAGCTTTTACTTGCATGTCAACCCTATTATTTTCTTATCAGGACAATAACCAATCCACTGATATCAATGTATATCAATGTATCATTCGTATGTGTACATGTAAGTATTATTACCTAAGTAATTGATCTATGTTTAGTGATTGGTTCAACCACCCATCTGAGCAATGCATGCGTACCTTCTTTCATCTTCTACTTGTTACTTGTTAAACCCAAACATACAAAAATAAAACAAATATGTAATATTTGCTTAGTATTGCATGCGGATGCTCACGTATATACATAGGCGTGTGTATATGCACAGCATATGATTGCATACGTTATTAATACCCCCCTTAAATGTTTACACATGGATACCCAAAATCACCAAATTCTAAAATAGATACCTTTTCCAAAACCATCATGTTTAGTATCTATATATATATATATATATCTACATTCCCCAAGGAGGATATATACCTCTTCCGCAGTTCCACCCACCATCTCAAAGTTTCTGTTTTCATGCATCAAAAGGACAGTAGGATCCAAGTAGCGATACCTCGAAGGGAAAGCTTCAAAGCCAAATTTGGCATACTTGGATGTCCCGTTGGAAGTTAGGATCAAAGGTTAGGATCAGTGGTATATAACCCCCAAGGAATAGCCCATTTAGAAGTAGGTGAAATAAGCCATTGATCCTAACCATTGATCCTAACTTCCTGGGACATCCAAGTAATAAATTTTGGAACCATACGGTTGATGGAAGAAATCCGGCTAACCACCTGGGATGTATAGAACATTGTTAATAATGGGATAAGCTACTATATCAACTGGTGTAGGATTTCAGACATCAACAGTATGACTATATGAGAAGGGGAAAACTAAACCATGGAGTATGGAAATTTTGATGGGGCTATAGTTTATGACTATACCAAAATGAGTAGATAGACTACAAATTTACACCCCAGAAAATTAACATGGACCCTTAAATGGGCAATGGAAGAGGATAGGCATTTTTTGGTGCCCATGTTTGTTCTTGGAGGTGTAATATAAAACTGGTGGGCTGGCCACCCAACCTTTTGGGGTGCGCAAAAGTGGTGGGTGGAGCAGGGAGCAGCTTTGGGTTGCGTATTTGGTCGGTGCAGATCATCATTTTGCCCCAAATCACCAAGAAAGTTGGGACTGGTTGATAGCATCATGAAATAAGACACCACCGAAAAAATTGTTGCACATCTGGTTGAGTGCTATATCGAGATACCTAGAAAATGCTTCATTCCCCCACTGTGCTGTGTTTTTTTTTGAGGTAAAAACCATCGGGTTTATCCCGAAATTTTCTTCTGCGGGAGTCGTTGGTTTTCGTCATTGGAAGGGGGTGGAGGGATGGAACCTCACAGAAGTTCCTTTTATTCCATCAAAAATTGAAGGGGACCGAATCCCAACGGACCCCTAAGGAAGTTGCGATCGGGCTATTAGAAACTCAGGTTTTTTCGGGGTCCGTGAAACGTGGGTCCTGTTGGAGATTTCTTGGATTTATATTTATACCTTTATTGTTGAAATCAGTCAGATGTGAAGATTCGTATTTATCACCAAAAAAACTACTAATTATATCCATCATTCTTCCTTTTCCAGACCCAATTGCGGGAAACTTTTCCAGAGTTCGGGTCTAGCACACCAACACTCCCAACAAAATCTATCGATATGTAAAACTCCCAACCTCACCCCCGGCAGCCATCTAACCCCCTGATCCGTACCTGCTGATATCCGCCAACCTGAGTCCAGTGCCAAGGATGTGGCGTTCCAGTTCACTTGGAGGATCATCCCAATTAGTAAGTGGTTCATAACCATGGTTAGTAAGTCCCCTAAGTAGGGTTCCCTTTCCAAATGGCCGAACTCCATGGCTTATAAATGGGGGTGATCCTAACCACTTACTAACTGGGATGATCCTCCAAGCAAGACTGTTTTAAAAGAACAGGTTTCTGGATTCGTTGATTGTAAAGCCTACTCAAACCGTGGTCCTTGGGGATTTTTGGAATGATTTTTGAGAAATTGCAGGGCATGGGTGTTTCTCATCAAAGCTTTGAACATGTTATTACTAGTTGGTGGGTTCAACCCATCTGAAAAATATGCTCGTCAAATTGGATCATTTCTCCAAGTATGGGTGAAAATTCCAAAAATATTCGAAACCACCACCTAGAAGATGACTTCAACTAGTTGGTGGTTTCAATCGTTATTTACATGGTTTTAAACATCCCAGGTGGTCCAAGATTTCTTCCATCAACAGTACTCACACTTCTCTTTAGGTTTTGGGTGGGGGCAAAATGAAGTGACAATTCCCTACATGAATATATAGATGTACTGATTTAGAAGCTCCGAAGATGTCCAAAGTGTTTTTGGATCTCCCAAATGTCCCTTTTTTTGCAAAGCATGGGTACAACCATCCCCCGAAAATTCACGGGTGAAATCTGAAGATGAACCAATCAGAAAACTAGACTTTAATGGATTGCTGCCGTGCCACCTCTGAACATCTTCAAACTTTGCCAATCTTTGAGTGCACAGAACGAAAAAAAAATGAGTCTCCAACTATCCCACAATATTCATGTGGCAACAAAACATGTCTCAAAATGACTCTGGTGTACAACATTTCTTTACTGAACCGGTTGAATTGAAAATTTCCTTGCGAAACCTGCCTTTAGAAGGGCCGGACGGAGTATAATTTGATTTACACCAAATGTCTACTGGGATGTCCATGGTACTTAGTAACTAGTTAGTAAGTTGAGTTATAACCTATTTAGGGGACTTACAACCTACTTATATTGGGGTTATAATCCAGTTACTAAGTTCCATGGACACCCTAGTAAGATAGCCCCTAAAGTCGTGTGACGCACCGAAACATTTGCCCAAACCCCTACTACATGGTACTGTCTGACATTGGTCCAACGTGAGAATGTGAGCAAGTAATACCAATCCCCAAAGAACATAAAATATGTCTTCTTTGCAGGAACCGATGCTCCATTTATACAGCCCCCACCCAGATTGTCTGCTAAGATAAATCACATTCTTTCACCCAATCCTTCTCAGATTCCTCCAAAGTGTGGCACCGTTTGATTTGCCCACCCAAATTCACCCAAACCTTCTGGGGGTTTGCCCCCAAAAAAAAATCTCGTTTTGGTTCCAGTTGAACAACTTTCCTGTCCAACCCAAAAATGTGAATCCAAAATATATCATCAGAAATTCCGGGAAGCCTTCCCCCTTCATTCTTTGGTTTTCCTTTTAATGGTCCGCCTTGGTCGATTTCCGTCGGATGTTTTTTTTCGGACAAAATTCCCAGGGAATCGGCGCCGAGGTGCTGAAAGCGACATTCGGTGGTCATTGGCTTTGCCTCACTCTTCTTTCCCTCCAACTCCTCTCAACCGACGCGTTTTTGGATCGCGTCGCGAAACTTGGGATCGGCTGGTTCCACCCTGCTGTTTTCGGGTATAGTTCAGGTGGTGGTAGTTAAGGTTCCCCCGGAAAATCATGAGTTCACTTGTTTTTGGAGTTTTTGCGCGTCGTGGATTTTTGTTGGGGGATGATACTTGTTAATGGTTTCAGAAATCCAGCAGTCAGCACCAAGTGAATGTGGGTCGTTCTATGATTCTCCAGTAGATTTTGTACATCGCCGGGTGGTTACAATGGCCGGAGTTCTGAACCAAACCACCAAACTGGGGGGGTGACCTGCACAGTTCCTCAAAAGTGGCGGTTTTTCATACGATTGTTTCCTTCTGGAATGGCATCGGCTATCAGGGGCGATCTTAAGTATTAGGGCATTACGGGGGTGCGTCAATAGCATGTTCCCCCCCAGCCCGAGTAAACAGTGGAAAAAATGAAGGTATAAGGTTGAGATCTCGTCTATGATAGCATCCTTGGTGCCTGGTTCTCCCATCCTAAGTTGTATCGCCCAGCGAAACAACGAGGTCATCTGTTGAACGAAAGGAGGCCACACGAGGCCGTTCCAAAAATGGCTTTTGTTTAGGTGGATTAACCCACACCATTTCCCTCCCCCCCAAAAAAATAGACTCAAATCACGTGAAAAAAATGCTTATAAAACAGAACGCAAAAAAGGGCTAAAAAAAAATTGCCGAATCTCTCCATTCAATGCCAACTAAAAAAAAAACTCAGGAGATCAGGAAATTCAGGCGCTGATTCCCAGAAAGATTCAGCTGCTACAATGATTTTTCCCCCGAAAAAAATCTGAAGAATCCGACCACAGCTCAGCATGCACCATATCATCACATGTTCATCACATGTCGCACGACCGAGCAGTTCACGGTTATTTTTTGACAGTCTGGTGGCCTGAAGTTATTGTTTTTGTTACTCCAAAAATGGGATCTACCTCAAATACGAAGTATTCCAGTCACCAATTTGCAACACAATCCTTGGGCAAAATGAAGTTTCCCCATCTTCTTCCCCCCAAAAAACACGCCTCCAAAGAGCTGCGAGCATTTTCAGCCAGCAGGAAACGCCGCTGACCCACCTATTGGGTGGACAGTTAGTAGATGTCAGTACTTATGTACTTGGAAAGTATTTCTCCCCAATTTCACGAAGTGGTTACAGTAAACCATTTTGAGTAATTGGAATCACTATCCTAGGAGAGTTGTTAGCCAAATGGCCACTAAATATATAAAATATCCATAAATACATTGGGTTCTCCCAAAACACTGTAACCGTGAATCATGGAGGTGAGTAAAGGGCCCCGAACCAAAATAGTGATGATTCTTTTCAATCAATACACACTCGCAACAAAAAATAGCCCCTGATAAATGGGCTTGGAGACTATATACGTTCCTTTTTATCCAGGCTTATCTTAAGGGGATATGTTAGTTTAGAGAGAGTAACACCCTAATAAGGCCTATCATCGTGGCTCATAACCTCTTACTAAGGCCTTATTTCTTGGGGGTGGGTGGCTTTGTTGGTGTGGGCCCTTAGATTCCCATGAAAAGATGTACCCTCCCTGATTCACTAACACAGCCTCGCGTCCGAAAATAGATGGTTGGAATAATACTTTCCTTTTTGGAAGCTCTATTTCCAGGGGATATGTTACTGTTGATGGAAGAAATCCTGCCCCAGTTGGTAGGTAGTTTCTCCGATTATTTACAGGGTTTTAGCACCATCCCAGGTGGTTATCAGGATTTCTTCAGTAAACAGTAGTTTCAGGGAGGGTAACTAACTTTGGATTCACCCAGATGTCACACCGGACCTAACCTGCTGTCATACCACCGACTACCGAAAACCTCCACACCTCCAGCCCTACGGAGCGTTGGGCAGCACCACGGAGTGCGACATAAAGCACTAACCTCACGTCTCAAAGATGAGGGTTTCGAGGTCGAAAGTTCATACAAATCTCAAGGGAAATGTTCAGTGGATTTACTGTACCTGATTTGTACCTGATTGAGATGATGATGATTGTCCATCATTAGCAGTTGTTTGTGGTGAAGTTGATGACCCGAACCCAAAAAAATGCTTTTGAATTACTAGATTCAATATTGTTGCTTCTAATCTTCAGAAATTTCGACCCCCCCAACGCCCCCTTACTCAAAGTTGAATGAAAATCCGTGATATTAACCCACCAATGTCCCGGAAAACAAACCCTTGATAAGGCTACCGAACTTTCCTTGGGGATTCTCACGTGGTTCATTGGGGTACCTACCGGTACCGGTTACCCTTTAGGAATTCCTATAACAACTTTGTACCCAGGAACTTCCCAACACCACAACCCAGGTCGTAGAAGACGTCCTCGTTACGTAGCTCCAACGCTTCGTAGAGACGTTCCATACCACCATACGTCACCTCCCCATACCTCACTTCGGTGAGCATGGCATCGAAATCCCTGATTTTGGTGAAGGACCTTGGGCTTCTATGAAATGTTGGATGAAAGAATCCATCTCTATAAATCAGGATAGTAGTATAACCCCTATTCCCAAATTTGATGAATGACTTGGTGAAACTTCATAAGCCGAAACCAATTTCCATAGGCACCATGTAACCTATGAAAATGGTGCCCAAGGTCCTTATGGAGCTTGGTCCTGGGGAACCTCACCTTTTCTGGGACAGCCATGGTGTTTTGATTGTTTGCAGGTGTATGCATATATGTATATATGTAATTATATATATATATATGGTTGGTGTTTTTTCACCAACCCATCTGAAAAATATGATCGTCAAAATGGGAATCTTCCCCAGGTATGGGGTGAAAATGAAAAATATTTGAGTTGCCACCACCCAGTTATATAGTAATTGTGAGGGTTAATGGTGAAAGATTCAAAGAAACAGGAAATTATACACTGCCAACAAAGGATAATTTACTGATCATATGTAAACCTACCACCTTTTAGCGGAAGCACGAAAATCCATTTACATTGTTGGGAAAAGAAGTGTTCACCCACAAGTTCAGCAGTTATACCAGAGATTATATCTAGTTGGTGGTTTCAACCCTTTTGAAAAGTTTTAGTCAAATTGGATTACATATTTCCCCAGGTAGGGGGTTAAAAGACAATGAAAAAATGGAACGATCACCTGGATATGCTGATTGACACATACTGTTGATGGAAGAAATCCTGCACCAGTTGGTAGGTAGTTTCTCCCATTATTTACAGGGTTTTATTCTTTCCCAGGTGGTTATCCGGATTTCTTCCATCAACAGTATGATACACCAGCTTAAACAAACGTAACTACTACCGTACATTGGGTTATGATTTTCATCAACAGTCAGGTTGCTGGAGGTTGCCACGGTCGATGTTCTCCTCTGTACTATCCTCGGATGGTTGCCAAGGTGTCGTTTTGGTTGCTTGGAAAATCACCAGGTTTTATCTACCACCCAATGGAAATGACCCAAAAATTTGGTGCAGGTGCCGAAAAATTGAAGTCTATTTTCATGGAAATGACTGAAGGAAACGATGTTCCTTGGATTCACATGAGTTATAAGTTATATATAATCACAAAAAGTCCTTGAAAACATGACATTTCTTACCAATTCCCATCAATTAGGCCTACTGTAACTGCTTCACTGAAACGAAAAAAACAAGACTCCAATCAGCCGTCACCCCGGAAAAAAGAAAAGTGCTTTCAACGGCCTGGGCTGGTACAAACATATTTTTTTTCAATCACGGGGGGTCACGATTTTTGTTAAGGCTCAAAAATCCCCCCCGTTTTGCGTTTCGATCTGATCCCTTCAAAACCCCGAGTTTTGGCAGTACCAAAAAACATCTATCAGTATCATCTCTCTTCTCTTGTTAGCCATTTCACCCGAAGACATTCATCAAGTCAACCAAGTGGAGTGGATAATTTTTAGATTTCACCCGCAATGAGACACCATTCATGTTTTTTAAAAGGTCACTTCAATGTTGATAGATTCTATCTTTTCTTTTCATTGGCCAAGCAAAAATTTGACATGTAAATCCCCCTAAACCCCAAAAAAAAATCCACCAAAAATTTAGACAACCAAAAATGTTCCACGCTTCCACAACTTTCACAAAACCCAACCATAACCAACATTTTTCGATCAAAAAACTAAAAAAATGGCCAACCAACATCATCATTTTCACTGGTGAAAATCCCTTCATTCTAAAATCTCACCGGAACAAGTTGCAGCTCCAAAGCCGGAAGAGTGTTTGGCAAAGACCTGGTGCAAATTGCAGGCACGGAGACGCGAAGTCTTGTTTTTTGGGGGAAAAGTAGGGTGCCAAAAAAAAAACAGTGGGAGACATCATGAAGCAGCTTGGTTTCTGTGACTTTTAAGTAGTGTTAAGGTGGGGTTGGGGAATCGTCTCAATGTTTAGAAGCATTGCAGAATCTCATGTTGTTTTAAGCGTTTAAGCATCTTACGGCTAGTTGTGAAAGGTCGGATTTTAAATATTTCAAAGGGGAGCTTCAGACAATACTATGATAAGACTATGTACCAATCCTCGAAGCGATGTGATTCAAGATAGACTGGCGATTGAAAACACAGCATCATCTCCCGGCACAAAAAGTCTTCACAGAAATGGCGAGAAAAGATGCTGAAGCTCAAAAAAAATATTTCTCTGCCCAACCTTCCACCATAGCAAACCAATATATATATATATATATATGATATATATATATATATCAGGAAACTGGACCTTTGGTTTGAAAGGTACACATCACTGAAAGGTCAGGAGCACTGTAGGTCTGGCCACTTTACACCATGAAATGACATCTCGCTCACTCCAAAATGCTGATTGCTCGGATGCCCAAGCCCTCCCCAACCCTCTGCAACATGTGGGCGTTACTGGCCTTTTGTAAGCAGGCCACTGCATCTTCATGACACACACCAGAAGATTTGGGCATGTCCACACTTTGCCACCATTCGGTGGGTTCGAGGACATGCACGGAGGAAAGATCCAGAAAATAGAGAGAGATGGTCTAGTGGCAATTTTATGGAATACTTCTGTTGACATGTTTGTTGACAAAATTTTGCTGGTGGATGTGACTTTTATGTCTGTGATCTTCGGTGAAACTGTTTGACACTGTTTCTTTTTGATCGTTGAAGTGCTCCTTGAATCGTGATGTCAGAGCTGGTCTTTCAGGCATCTTTTCGAATCGATGCAAAAAAATGTGTCCATCTCTGAAGTCTTTTTGTGACCATATACAGTAGTTTGCTGGAAAGGATGAACCATCTTTCATGAGACTCGGCGTCTTTAGGTTTCCCATTTCAAACATAAATCTATCTCCCAATTTCTGAGCCAATATTTTTCGTGGTGCCGGTAGATGCATCTGAATAAGGCAGATGCATTACACCTAAATCCGGGTCAAACTGAGGATGTTGGAAGATCCATCTTGGTCTGGCATGATCAAACGTGACCTTTGAATCATGTCTTACCAGTCTCAATCTCTTCAATCCAAGTCATATCCCCATGAACCACCCAGATTTACATGTTGTTTTGGAACCAATCATCCTTTGTTGTCCCTAAGTGCTTCAAAAATGATAAATTGGAAACCTTTTCAAGCTGGTAGATGTTGGGATTCCGATCATAAAATCATAGACAAAAATGGGCGGCCGAAGATGAGTTCGGCAATACCTTCAACGAGGAGTCAATGAACTCCACTGGTAAACTTCCACAAGTGGACTCTGCAGGAATTAAAAATCGTAGAAGACCCATAGATGCCAAAAGTGTGAAAAGAAGCATCATCTCTTTACCACTTCAACAGGTGGTAACTTTGCGAAAAAAAAATCTGAGGATTAAAAGAATGATAATTTTGGCAAAGTCAAATTGAACAAATCATGTGTTCCAGCATAATGAAAACCATAAGATATATATATATATGTACATATATACATATATATATATATTATATATATGGATGAAACCAACATCTAGTCTAAGTAGGGCAAAAAAATAAATTCACCCACGGTTTTTTTCCAGATTCTCCCGAAACGAATGATTTAGATTTCCAAAGGCTGAGTGCTTAATTATGTGAATAAGCCCCGCCTCAAGACCCACAACAAAAAAAGCCAAACTGGTCACCTCTTCATCTCATCTGCAGATGCATGAGCCTGATACCGGCTACCGCATGCCCTAGCAGCCATGGAACCCACCTAATAACCGTGAGATGGGAAAACAGGGGTCTCCTTATATTACCAACAAAATCAATGCGCTATTATAAGGGAGATTTGTGAAAGATTCAAATTACCATACATTTGCATTGTTTGATCCCCCCAGCATGACCCCTGGAAAAAAACAAACCAATGTAAAGGGGAACAAAACAAAAGTTTCACCTGTAAAATTCTTCAAAGAAGTCATCCAAAGGGGAAGTCTCTTTGGCGTTTCAGTTAACAAAACTAGAAGTGTTCGGTAGGTCTCCTCAAATTCTAGGAAAGTCTCCAAGGGTTCATGGACACCATCGGATTCACCTCGGATTTTGTCCATCAACATTAAAATATGATTGGAACTAGTGGGAAGGCTGCAACTGTTAAACGAACCATCAATTTCATTGGCACCTGTACATTGCGCAAGGACTTGCTGGGATATTGCGTATAACGTATAACGTTAAAAAAAAGTAACTGCCATTGCAGTACTCATATTTATATCTATATAGAAAGAGATGGGAAAGTCTCACGCTTACATTCATGTCATGCCACTTGAGTCCGTAATCCACAAAACATCTCTTTCTTGGTTCATGGTGCTCAAATTGGAATACCCATCAACATCTTTTAAAATCATATTAAAAACCAATTCAATCAAATCAACTGTTTTCTAAATTCAAAAAAAAAACTCATTACATTCTTCCAAAAAAAAATACCTATAAAAGATCATGACAAAAATCGTGGGCGCAGCTGCGCCAAGAAGACTCCTCAACATCTTCGAATCCCTCCCGCACCTGCGCTAGTTGCAGGCGCAGCTCTGAGGTATCTTGTACCGAGGAAGCACCCACCTGCCCAGGGATTCGGAGGTTTCCAACCAAACACCCAAACGGAAGTTTGACTCAACCGGATCACCCCCGGAAGATGAACAGCTGGAACCTGAGAATCACCCAATTGAAAAGGAAAATCATCGACTCCAAACCATCATTTTCAGGTTCTATGTTAATCTTCCGGGGTGTAAGTGATGGTTGAACCAACCCCATCTGAAACATATGATGATCGTCAATTTGTAGATCATTTTCACCCAGATTCGGGGTGAAAATTCCAAAACCAATTGAAAAAGCCACCACCTAGCAATGTTTTTTTCAGGAACTTGGGTTTTTTGTTGGAGAAATGACAATGACCATTTGAAAAGAAATGTCTTTAAAGAACTGAAGATTGAACATTTTTGAACAGATGTCTTCCTATCCGTCATTTTTATGGACCCTTTGATAAGTCCTCCAAAATGTTTTAGAAATGAAATGCAAGTGTCGAAAATCGAAAATTTCTGCCGAGATCTCTTGACATGATCTGATGCAATTATCATACTTCACCAACCTACAACTTTCTATTTTGGAAGCTTCACTGATTTCCAATCCAAGGGTGAAAATCCACCAAACATCTCAGAAAATCCCACCAAATCGGTGGGTGGAAAGCACCACACCTGCGCATGGTGCAGCTGGGTCTGTAACACTGCTAGGTCGATCTCCAACCTAGTTGAAACATACATTGCCCCCGGACCACCCAAAAAGTGACCATGGTTTTTCACCCTTTAAAAGGAGTCCGAAAATCGTCCCAACAAAAAAAAACATGGCAATGAATTTTGGATGTTAACCTTTGAGGTTCAGAACCATCAGGTAAATGGATGGTAGTGGCAATGTAGGCGTATTCCATGCTGGGACGACCCTATAAACCACTTGTATATAAAACCAAAAATGTAACTATATGGACAATAGGCCCTTCGGAACATATGATCTTTATACTAAAACATCCTGAACTTGTAAGTGGCCAATTAAAAGCAAATCATTCGATCACCCAACATTGAATTAAATTAAGCCACCATTTGGATGTTTCCAAAAATAGTGGTACCCCCAAATCATCCATTTGAATAGGGTTTTCCATTATAAACCATCCATTTTGGGGTGTTTCCCTATTTTTGGAAACACCCATTTCTTTGGGAGGTTTCCTGGTCATTGTCCCCCTCTTTCGGATCCGAGATGAAACATCAGGTAGATTGTAGCCTTCTTTCTCGGTGGGCCCCGAGCCGATCGTTGCAAGTGGAGGTTTTTAACCCCTATAAATGGCCTTATAAACGGATAACTGGGGTTACACAGCCCTATAAGTGGAGTTATAACCCTACCTATAACCAGTAGGGGCCCAACTTGGTAAGACTTCTTATGAGTTCCTGATATCTCTTATGATGCGAAACCCGAAGGCAGTGGGAAAGGAATGATTCAGCTGGAAATCCCCCAAGATACCGTTGATGCCTGAAATCCGGCGAGAACACCAGGTTGAGGTTGGTAGATTTAGTCCATCATTTACAAGCTTTTAGCACCATCCCGGGTGGTTAAAAGGATTTCTTCCATCAACAGTATCACCAATCTGAATTACCCTCTGGTAAACGATCACATAGCTGGCTGGAATATCCCCATCTTCAATAGGAAATACATCGACTCAATCCGGGTCCATTGCTAGCCGTGACCCTTTTTTTTCGAGAACAAAGACAGAGACCACCAGTACCATCTCATCTCATCAAGGACATTCATCTTGGAGTCTCAACAATTCAGGGACCAAACACCCAGCCAAAAAAAAAATCAAAGAAATCAAGTAAATAAATGATAAAATTCAAGTTCAAGTCAGTACGCCCCCCCCACCAACAAAACATATGAATACAAATATTTTAAAAAATATCTGTCTATAATCTATACACTAACGAATATATTAATAAATCGTTTGGTTAGACTTTTCAATCAGAAACAAATGGATGTGTTGTTCTTCACCACTTCTTCGTCCCAACCAAAATCTGATGTCCAGCAGCTGCTGCTTGTCGCGTTGTAAGGAGCCTTCAGCAAGGCGCACCTGTAGCGTTGCGAATCGCAGACACAAAACGATGAAACAAAAAAACGTGCCGAAGATGCTGGAAATTCCTAGTAGTTTTGGTTTTTGAGATCTTCATGTGGGTTTTGTTTTTTTAAAACAATTTCTGGTTATCTTCAATTTTTTGGGGCGGCGTTGCAAATGCTCCAAGTTTGCAAATGTTTTTTGGGGGGGACCAACATCTGCAACCTTGCGAGAAAATCCTGAAGGAAGTTTCAATGCTGCTTTGGATCTTCAGGGAAAATACCTGAAGGTTTAGGATATTGACAATGTTGCGACAACATTTTTCCCCAAAAACAAGAACGAAACAGCTGAAACCCCAGCGTTTTCAATGGGTGTCTGGCCGATGATTCATGATGTTTCCTCTTTTGGGGGAGGGGAGGGATGTTTAGGGGGGGGTTGATCTTCAGGTTCCAACCCTTCATGGGTAGGTGGGTCAGGTGCCAACCCTTACCCTGCCCATAAACACCAAAAATCATCCAAACGCAACTTCGGTCGTCTCTCGATTTTGGTGCCAGGCAAAAAAAAAGCCAGGCAAAAAAAAAGCCACGCAGGGGCCCAGATGATCCCAAAAGTTGAGCAAAAAAGCTTGGCCATTTTGGGTGAGGACTCCTCAAGATTCCTATGATTTCGGGTTCGAAATTTTAGGCTTGCAAAAAAAAGATCATAAAATCTGGAGGGCCATGACGAACTTCGATTCTTTTTCAGATTTGACTGCCATCTTTTGTTACTTGCACTCTCTTCTGGTTGGTGGCTTCTACAAATTTGAAAAATGTGATCTTAAAAAAAGGGTTCATCTTCCCCATCGGGGTGAAAATTCCAAAACTCTTTAAAACCACCTCCGGTCTGTCTTGTACTTCTCCGTTTTCACGGCGAGTTTGGACAGTTCCTGAGAATTAAGTGTGTTGACTGTTGGCCTGTGAGACTGTCATACTACATCAAACGATCGATCTAACACCCCTTGAAATTAAGAATGGGAGACTTTAGGTCTACCCCCCACCCAGTAACAGTCACAAATGAAGGTTTATAGGGATTCCCTACTAAAAATGGAAGAATCCTGGTGGTGACTGTTACTGGGTGGGGGTAGTTACAAGGGATACTACATGAGTGATGAATTCTTGTCTCAACTTCGATGTGAAACATCCCACCTAACCAGCAATTAAGGTCTCCGGTGTCTATCTCCAGTTTGTTGTTTGTTGCGCCTTGTTCATCAGTGGTTAACTACCATCTCAAACTTGAAAAACACGAAACAACCACACAGAAGCGAGACGCTCCAGGACTCGATATTTGCGGAAAGATGTGATATCAATTCCGCAACTACCAAGCTTTGTATGTAGCATTAAAGACCCAAAAGAAACCCGAAAAAAAACAAGATGGAACCTGAAAAAGATCTCTCGGAAAGGGGAAAAAACATCTTAAAAACGACATATTTCTGGGTTTTTATCATCGCTTTCAGGTGTTGTTTATCCCTTTCTTCAGAATTCTATAGGAGTCCAATGGAAAAAACAAGGGTTGTTTTTTAAACCAAGATGTTGCAGTTGCTTTCACTACATTCTCCCGAAAAACCACCAAAGTTTAACAGCAAAAGCCCCTGAAAATTGGTGCTTGGTTCAGACGATCCGGCTTCCTATTGGGGCCCGGGAACTTTTCAGGGGCAAACTCGCTGTTAAACTTCGGGGGAGTACCAAATCCATCTTCCAGCCTTGTGTTTTTGACGCTCCAATGCTGTCTCCAAAGATTTGATCTTTGCGTCCTCAAATTTGAAGGAAGTCATTTTTTTCACAAAAACCACGACACGAAAAACAACCCAAAAAAACATGAACTAAGTTATCTAAACTCCTTAATTTTTGGGATTGAGTAATCCCACCTTTCAAGTCGGAAGTCTTATATATATATATATATATATATATATCATACTTGCCATCCAAACAGCCCTGAGGTTGGTGACCATCCCCCCATACCTTGGAGTTTCACCCCAAAAAAACATGTCGCCGTTCATCTCCCATCCGAACCAATCGAGGCTGAGATACCAAGCACCAGCACCACTCATATACCCTCCAGGGAATTAACATATCCCACCAAACGGGAAGAAAAGGAAAATCATCATTTTCAAAATGGCTCATTTTTGGGGGGATATGTGATCGTTCCCTGGAATGGTAGTGTAACGACTCTACATCTTTTCAATGAAAGTATCACACAAGTTTTTTTATAGCGCATTGTGGAATCATTATCCAGTTGGTGGATCAATTTGGGAATCATATCCCCAAGGATCGGAGTAGAAGTGAAACAAACACCTGATGTTAGTAAATGCGAGGCTACAAGCACTTCTAGTTGTTGGTAAACCAGCATAGTTGGCTGGAATATTACCCTCCAGGGAACTAACATATCCCCCAAAAATGGCATTTTGAAGATGAGTTTCCGAACTTCCCGTTTGGTGGGATATGTTAATTCCCTGGAGGGTACCCTTTTCAATATGAAACACACACCAGAAAGTTCAGCAATGGATTAAACATGCAAATCAACTGATCCCTACTGCCCATGGACCGCTCCAAATGTCTCCTGTGCTTTGGCCTTTTCATTGTACCTGCCCAGGTCTGCCGGTAAAACACGCAGAACTGCTTTTCATCGCAATAAAAAAAGAAGAGCAGACTGCGGAGACTCTTGTGCTCATAATGTTTCCGTCCTCTACTATAATAGGATTCTTAAGGGGGAGTGGTGATTCCCCCAATCTTCCCTAATGTTCCCTAAGTTTCCCCAATCCTCCCTAGGAATCCTTAGGGTTCCCCAGTTGCACCCTCCCCTTGAACACCCCCCCCCGTTAAGAATCCTACAATACTAATTTTGGTTGGGAATTAAAATATCCCCCTCCGAGTCGGCACTTTTGAAGATGATGTTCCCCTTTCCCTTTCGGTGGGACATCCTAGCTCATTGGAGCAAAAACCCAAGGCTATCCAAATCATGGTTTACATATTAGCTGATACCTTGAAATGCTTCCTGCTTTGTGGAAAGTCTTGTACTTCCACATTGGGTTTCACAACCCGTAACAACAAAAATAGAAGTCTCAGTATCTGTATAAGAGTTCTTTTCTTGATCTGCTGTATCCTTAGCTTATTCCTCTCCCATCAATCACCAACTTGCACCATACCTGCCATTCCCTAATCGGATATGTTTGTGGCAACGGATCTGAAAGGAATATTTTTTTTCCTTCACAACTAGTTGGTGGTTGAACCAACCCATCTGAAAAATCTGATCGTCAAAATGGGAATCTTCCCCCAACTTTCGGGGTGAAAATTCCAAAAATATTTTGGAAACCACGAGGTTGACAATGATTTTCCTACCGCTTTCCGGCATTTTTGTATCGGCGACTTCACCCCCCCCCCCAACCAAAACTCGGCGGCACTTGGATTGTTGTTTCACAGAGAAGTGGTCTTGCGACATCTTCTCCACCAGCAGTTCATCTAACCTGCCAAAATGCAAAATTGCCATTCGGAATCTTTTGAAAAAAGAACAAAAATCATATGACTTGGATGTATCAAGTGGTAACATCTTGACAAGTATCCCATTATTTGGTCGTTCATCTTCATGAAATAACGAAGGTCAAGGTTTAATCCAGGGACAAATTTTAGAGCAAAAATTGTATATATGACCATTGGATCATGAGAGAAAATCAAAGTTGTGATCTTTAGACTCTTGTGGCTGAAGACGGTTTTTTTTGGCGCTGTTCATGGTTCAGAACTCCAGTGAACCTTTTGAGATATCTGAAATTCTTGTTTCAAAAAAAATATGTATATATATGTATATATATAGACATATTATATGTATATATGTGCATTCATATACACATATATACATATGACAAAAAAGTTGTCCGAAGCTACATCAACTGGTGTTTAGCCACAGCATCTCTCCTGGCAATTCGTTTCTTCCAAACTATCTCAGCTTTTTGGGGGGTTCATCCTTCGGAGTCATACCCGCCCTTCATAGCTAGAAAGTGACATCCTTTTACAGTAAGTCATTGAAACAAGGTTTCAAACGAGTAGGAGCAAAGAACCAGAAGAAGACTGGCAGATGATTCACAATTACCAATGTATATGTATATATATATATATAAACATGGTGTATATGTATACATATATATATATGTGATGGTTTCAAGTGGTCACTTAGAACAGGTCCCGCTTTTTTTGGTTTACGTTTTAATAAACCTCAACGCAACAAGTCTCATTCTGGTGTGTGTTTTTTGGGGTGTGATCTACCTATCCAATGTACCCATGAGTTGGTCACCAAGCTTCAGAAAACAATGACTCACTGAATCGCTGAAGCAGGGGATTCTCACCGGAATCACCCATATTTAATGGGTATATAAACACATGGGTGTTTCCAAAAATGGGTGTACCCCCAAATCATCCATTTTAATAGGGGTTTTCCATTGTAAACCATCCATTTTGGGGTACCACTATTTTCGGAAACACCTAAATGAAGGTTGTAAGATGTTTGAGGGAATCCGACCGAGCTACTTCCAACGAGTTTCTGCCTTTAAAAAAAGTGCTATCGACCTTCAAGAAAATGGCCGTCTCTCAAAAAAGGTGGGCGTCACCTTTTCCCACAAACCAATTCATTTTCTGCTATCCCATTCTCATGAGTCGGGCATGTATTTGTTTCGGTGAGTGAACAAAAACTACCCGAGTGATGTAAGGCCACTCGGTCTGTCAGCTTCAGTGTGTTGTGTCGTTGATTTCCATTCCCACCTGCAACCCAAACTGTTGAGGAAGGATTTCTGCTGACAAAAGCATCCGCTTACCTACCCACCCACCAAAAAAAAATTCCCCTATATGGGTGTTTCCAAAAATCGGGGGTACCCCAAATGGATGGTTTATAATTAATGGAAAACCCTATTTAAATGGATGATTTGGGGGTACCACTATTTTCGGAAACATTCACCTAGACAACCAGGTGGGACCTGCTGCCTGTTCCCTTTTCACCAGGATTTCTAACCAGGTGCCTGCTGGACAAGTCTCTGTTTCTTTGTCGCATTTCTTCCACCTCTGCGGATTAGCTTGGAAGAATCCGCCCCCCGGCTTGGCAAAGGTTCTGAAGCCGAGCTGGTGTTGTAACAAGGTGTTTTTGTTTGTCGGACATGTCTGGCAGTTTGGAAGATGATGCCGCAACCCCTCTCAATTTTTCTATCCTGGAGATATCTATCTCCAATTCGTACTTGGAGTTCTTCAGATTGATCCTTTCGAAAGGTCACGAACTGGCATTCAAAAATCGAGAATCAATCATCCATGTCAACCAACCTCCGCTGTCAACGTTTTCCCCTTTGAGGTGTCATACCCTTGATTCTTGATGCTTCAGAAATTCCAGCGTAAAAAAACACCTTGGAATGTATGGAAAAAAATGTGCAAATGGTAGGTTGAACTAGCTGCTGTGTCAAGTGGTTAGCAGGAGTTCTTTTCATCAACAGTCGCAATGGCCCAAGAAACATCCCCATGACAAGAGTCTGGCTAATAGTATGAATATAGCCCCTTCCTCCCATAGTCATGGTTCAGTAGAAAATGACCTTGCTGCCTTCTAAAGGAACCTATAGTCTTGCAGGAGCCCATTTCCATTGAACCATCACCATTGGAAGCAGAATAAATTTTGAAAATCAATCAATATTCAGTAGGGATTCCCATTCCAGAAAAAAAGACTTTGAAAGAATTTACTCACTCAGCAGTGTCCAGGTGGTCATGTATATCCTCTGAAATCTTATATGAAAAAAACCTTCCCAATTGAACCATGCCAGAATGGAGGAAGACACACATTTACTGCCAAAATACTTCCAAAATGGAGGAAACAACCATATTTTCACATTTAAAAAAAACACATGGTTTGAGTTTGTGTCGTTTTTTTTTCAGATCCTGGTTGAAAGGCTTGGGTGTTTTTTTTCCGGCAGAAAACCGGCGTGTTTTTTTTGTGGCCCACCTTCTGCTTGTTTTGATTCATCAAGCGTTGCTCCACTTCAGCAATCGCCGCTGAAGGTGATTGGGAGCCCTACGGCAAGGGGAAGGTACACCCCCCTCAGAAACAAGGGTTTGATAACGTGTAAATTACCCCCGAAAAATTAACATGTCCCCTGAAAAGGGACCAGTTTAAAAGGAAATTTCCATCTTCCAAACCATCATTTTTGGCAGTTTTGTTAGTTCCAGGTTGGACTTACTGTTCATGGTTCAGAAATCCGGCTCACCACGTGGGATGGTGCTAAACCTCGTAAATAATGGGATTGGATAAACTACCAACATCGACTGGTGCAGGATTTCAGCCATCAACAGTATTAAGGGAAGCCAGTGGTTAATAAGACCTTAGTAAGGCCTTATTTCTGGGGGGTACGTTGCCCGGGGGGGTTGGATGGCTAGTCATTTATGCAATTATGAAAAATATACCTAGTCTCATGGATCCTAGGGGGAGTATAAAAATACACCGCCGTCCAAAGATTAACATGGTTCACTTGAAACTGGCAATTTGGAACAGGGCATTCTCCTTAGAAAACCCCATCAGTTTCAGATTCCATATTCCACTTTTGGGAGTCTAGCAGCTACGCAACATGGTAGGTCTGGGCAAGTACTAAAGGCTTCACAAGGACATCCAACTAGAAATCTTCACCACAACAATGCCCCCATGTTGGTGAAATGTATGTTTTTTGGTCCAACCCACGGCGCCACCCATGCACCAACTTTTTGGTGGAAACTGTTTGGAATCTCTCCATGGAATGGGCGTTCCTAGATGGTTCTCGCCTCAAAGCCTCAAATTTTTTGGAACTTTCATGGACCTTCCTTTTCGCTACATCTGTCTGCTATCTGATTAAGATATTCAAAGATCTTAACAGCCAGCAACAAACTCTTTTCCCCCAGATCATCTCTTTTGAATTCTGAATGGTGAGCATCGCGGATTCAACCTCGTTACGATACTTGTCTATTTTAAGTGGCAACAATCTATCTGCCTATGGGGACAGTATATAATACTAATATATACATGTTGGTGTTGACATGTACATACATGTATACACGAAACCTGATGCTGAAAGCTGTATATGATAGTATATAACTCCATTTGACCTTCATTTCAACTAACATCACTGGCTGGTGGTTTCATTCCATTTGAAAAATATGATCGTCAAAATGGGAATCATTTCCCCAGGTATCGGCTTGAAAACAAAAAATATTTGAAACCATCAACCAACAAATCCCCAAGTTTCCTGATAAATACCATAACTGGGTAGTATAATACCCCATATCCCCTATATGGATCATTACCATCAACCAACATTGGAGATTTTACCCAGGGACCCTGGAATGGTACCCTAACCCCTGTTTTGGGGACACCATTTTCAGGCATTTTTAGGGATTTTTAGGGACTCATTTTAAGGGGTATCTTCCAGGGGTACCTTCCCAATTTCACTGACGTTCAACATCAACTTGTAATTCCCTTTTCACCTACCCGCATTTCCCAAGACATCCCACCTGCTGAGCGCGTGGTGACCAACCGCTTAAGGTGTGCGCCGGTAGGGGCTCCTACCAAGCCCCCCATTTTTGAAATATGCCCAAGTCAATGGGGATCACTTCCCCACAACTATGTGGGGGATTGTTTGTTGAAAAAAGTTGTTTGTTTTTTTTTTTGAAACCAATGATGGTTGGAAGATGAGACTTTCTCGAAGTTTGTGGGGAGAATTTCAAAAGAATTGCAGACAAAAAAAAATGCAAAAGAATGTGAAAGAAAAACAGTTCAGTTCGTTAATGCTTGGAATCAAATAATATACAGTACATCTTCGGCGACCCCCCCACCCCCCACGGAAGTCGCTAGCCTTGACATCGAAGGACCTCAAGATCTGTCCGAGGTCTCACGACACCGGGGTTTTCCCCCGGTAGAAACAAAAGATCAACAATCAGAGGGTTGAAACAACTAAAGGTGAGTGTCGTAAATTTCATGGGGGGGAGTTCACAACAATCAAATTTCAAGAATTGATCAACAATTGAGGTAATTTTTGCAAAAGATGAATAAAAAGGTGAATCACCATCATTTCAAGGCCAACTAAAAATTCACCTTTAGTTTTCAACCCACCCCCCAATACACAAGTGAGACTTTTTGTTGAGAGATTCATTCACAACATCCAAGTTCTGCGGATCCAAGAAGGGACAGAAATTTCTCAACGGCCATCTTCAGGTCCCATCTTCCAGAAGCCCATTCCAGTGGGGCTTCTGTATTTAGGGACTAACCCCCTGGAAGTTTAACATTCTCGCCCCTGAAACATGGGATGGTTGGTTGGAAGATGATCCTTTCTTTTTGCGATATACGGCCTAATTTTCAGGGGCTTTTGCTGTTAAACCTTTGGGGAGGTAAGCTTAAGAAGCTAAGCCATGGATCAAACCCGCCACACGGTCAAAAGTTGTGAAGAAATTGACCTTGGTGAATTTGATCAAAGTTTTTTATCCGAGACAAAATGCCAGAAAACCCGAAACAAACCAAAAAGTTCACCACAAATAGAAGTGGTTGCAATGGGTGATCTATATATGAATGTATATATGAATCTATATACATATATAAGCATCTATGTGATAATGTAGATCTAGAAAAAAAGATACAAAAAGATACAGCTTCACATTTCAGAAAGATCACAAAAAAACCACTCGGATGGTCACGTGGATCTGAGCCAACCCCACGGCGGTGGCAAAGGAGAGTGTGGCCTGACCAGGTGTGGTTGGTTGAGGGGTCAGAAATCAGATGTCCCTACTGTTGATGGTTCAGGAATCCGGTAAACTCACCGGTTGAGGTTGGGAGAATATCCCATTTTTCATAAGGTTTCATAAAGAAGAGGTGGGTGCAGATGGTTCAGACATTTGAAACAGCCACCTTTTTGCATGGTGCTAAAGCCCGTCGTACATGTATAATGGGATGTTGAAACATCTCAACAGGTTATCGCCGGATTTCTGAACCATCAACAGTACCACCTGCCAGCACTACAATACAACCAAAGGGGGGTTATTGATTGTTTTGTGGGGGACAATACAAGATGAATATGGGAAAATGTGTTTTACCCAACCCATACAATGCGCTGTTAAGAGGGGAAATCCATCAATTTTTTATATACCATCTATTTGCATTGCATGGGAAATTTATGGAAATCCCTGTGGGTTTCCCTTTTTCTAGCCGTCCAACGTTGAGGTCCCCCACGGTTTAGTCAACTGAAGTTTCACGAAAAAAGAGTCACGGATGCAATTCCTTTTTTCGTTTGAGAAGTTTTGTTCTCCTCTTCAATTGTGAGGAAGCTAAAATTTCGTGATTTGAGATTATCTAGTTGGTGGTTGAACCAACCCCTTTGAAAGAATAGGATCGTCAAATTGGGAATCATCCCCAAATAGGGATGAAAATTCCAAAAATATTTGAGTTGCCACCACCTAGTCATGATTTGAGATTATAGATGAAACCGTTGAAACAACTTCAGACATGGTTTTCCGTTGATTCAGGTGAGGTACACCAACATAGCACCTGTCAGGAGATCCTTCTTCCCAAAGGAAACTCATCTGAACCAACCCCAGTGTTTCAGGTGCTACGTTGGATTCAAGTCAGGTACATCATCTTGATACCTCCCCAACCTACAGTGTCAGAATGGCGTCACTTGTGGAAAGTCTAGGCGCCCTGAAAAAACGGTTGCTACCCTGCGGTTGAACCCGCGAATCCTTTTACCTCTGAAACGTACGTAACGTACAAGAGAAAAGTCTGAGAATCAAAACCATCAAAATCAGTTTTGTTGGTTTTTGTCCTATATGGCAAACTGCTGTTGTTTCAATCATTTCCAAAATTTGAATCTACCCAAAATTCTGTACAGGGCCTCGGTTTCATGTTTGAAGATCTCGTGTTTTTCTCCATGTTTTTCCTGATTTTTCCATTGGTCCACCCAGAAGTCCCCGCACCGATCGAAGGGTATCCGAGGAGATGATTGTCGAGATTCCGCCTGAAGCATTCATTTTGATAGGGGATCCCCATTCCCCTTCACTTTCCCCTGTTACAACTGTTGATGGTTTGGAAATTCTGCACCACCTGGGATGTATAGTATAAACCTTGTAAATAATGGGATAAACATCAACTGGTGCAGGATTTCTTCCATCAACAGTAGGACAGGGAGTGTCCCAATCTGTCCTGTACAGAACAGGGTACCCTTTGGCAAACAATCACATGGCGATTGCTAGCTGGAATACCGCCATCGACTCATTCATGTTTGGTTTTTCCAGGCATCTATGTTGGTTCGGAGTGCGGTTATACATCCCCTATGTTACCTCAATCAACTGCACCTGCATGAGGATTTATTGTGGGGGTTTATGTAAACTCAAATGAACCTTTAGTGCAGGCTGCGGCTTTGCCTGTAAGAGACATTCACATCTAGATGGCAACTTGATGAATCAAATGCATGTAGAGCTTCATGGGCAGTGTCTCCTGTTTATTGCTCCCCGCCAGTTCCAAGACGCAGGATCAGGAACTTCACGTGGTGGCTTGGCCACCGCAAAGAAGCAGGTTGAATGGCATGCAAGGATGGAAATGGAATGTATCTATGCTTAGGATACATGAATCCAATAATTGAATCTTGAGGCAACATTTCATGTGGGAGCTACGACTCTCCATTCACAGGATTTCGTTTCATTTCCTGAAAGCCCGCATGAAGAAAACCACGAATGCATGTCTCATCTCTCTCCTTGGAAACCAGGGATACAATGCAACTAACAATCAACCAGAAATCTCAACTGATTAATGATGAATTGACAATGAACTCTTGGTTTGGAGCAATATCAGCAAGAACATGCCCCAAGCAATAGTCTCCCTGAAACTAACAAAACTAAAAGACCTTGAAATGTTTCCAAAAATAATGGTACCCCCCAAATCATCTATTTCTAATAGGGACTTTCCATCATAAACCATCCATTTTGGGGTATCCCTACCTTGAAATTGCTGTTTGAAAAACAACTTTTCGTTTGGGGAAAACCCTCCCTGACGCACCTTAGGTGACAATCGTCCACCGCTTGGACTGCCATGCCTGAGCCGTAATCAGGAAACAATAGTGAAACGTGGTGAATAAACATTAAGAGAAATTGTAGCGAGAGATTCTATATTGATGAGTTTGGAATATGATATGTATCATATAATTATTATATTCATATATATATATATATCATAGTTTCAAAAAGGTATCGCCTTGTCACACCTACCACCCCAATGATTCCATGGATGATGCTAACTCAAATCGAATCGCTGAATCCACCTCGAAGGACTCACTTCAGGTTGGATATGCAAGGCCTCAAGGCTGGAAGACACTTGAAATGGTTGGATTGAAATCATTGAGTTGGTGAATTCAACCCATTTGAAAAATATTAGTCAAATTGGCAACCTTCCCCAAATAGGGGTGAAAATAAAAAAAATGAAACCACCACCTAGTTATTGAGTTGCTTTGTTTGGGTTGTTTGATTGGAAGGTTTCAATTAAATGATGGTTTGACTGGAAGGTGTCAAACATTGAAACACGGATATCACCGTGGATTCATACTAACAAACTGGTATATAACATATTCATATTAATTGAGCCACAGAAAAAAAAACTCCGACTTTCCATTGAATCCTGGTTGGTTAAGAACGGGATCTTTATAATGGTTTATCATATAATCCCTATATAAATGGGTAGTATAGTCCCCTATATACAGAAAATAACCGGTGGTGTTTTCATTGCTCAGTTGGTTTGTTTGGGTTCTTTCCTGACATTCAACCAAAAAACCAACTGTCTTCAAAGGGAAAATGATGCTATTCTTGGGAGAGTACCGAAAAAATAGATACACCACCATGTACCTGGATCATATGTAAGTTATATAAGGCCAAAAGTTGTGGATGTTTTTGTTCAGCCATGTCAGATCCTACCAGAACAGATTCGTTGTCAGATCCTCCGAGGTTCCTTCAGAAAAGAAAGATGACGACGGAAAATGACAGCTGGTTCTAGGGGAAGCTCCTTTGATATTGACTTAAATATATCTTACCAAAAAGCAAAAAAAACAAAACAACAACAGCAACAAAAAAAACAAACTTCATTTGTCCCATCCCCCTTCCCGGAAATAGGTATTCGTACATATATATATATATATAATCATGTGTATATATATATATATAATTTCTGTTTTCCATGACCATCCACTGCCTCATCCACATCCCCCAACTCTGTGCTTCCCAATAGACGGGTAAGACTCCCCGAGTCGGTGAGGTGGGTCGCCCTTCACCTGGACCTCTTGGACTCGGTCCAGCAGGGACTCCAACCTACGGTTTTCAAGGCAGGATTTCTTATGGGGAAGTAAAGACTTCAGGCTTTACTAGGTGGTGGTTGAACCAACCCCAATAACGAGTTTTCTACTAAACCTTAATAAACAGTCTAGCTTTTTTTCATTCTCTTCATCTTTTCCAGCGGGAAGTAAAGGTTTAGAACATTGATCGCCTGTTTCTGGTAAATGTCATTCATTTCCGGTAAACTAACATAGGCTGGCTGGAACATCCCCCATTTTAAATGGGAAATACATATGAAAACAAGGCCTTATTAAGTGATTGTTAACCACCATAATCCTGCCTTATTTCCTGGGACGGCCGGGCATTGAGGGGTGTACTCTTAGATTCTCAAGAAACATGGATCCCCAGGTGGCTAAAAAAAATGTCATTCATAATCCTAGTGGTGAGGCTTTTCAGCATCCTTGGAGAGGGAGCATTAACATCTCAAGGGTATGAGACCTGTGAGGAACACATTGAGGCAAAACAAAAGGCACCAGCTGGGGTCACTCGAATATCACCCTGAAAACAATTGGAAGAAGAAGAAGAAGAACCAGAACAAAAAAGGTATCAACACCAACAGCAACAAACAGAAAGAAGAAAAAGAACATTGAAGCCTGAATCTTTGCGGGAAAAAGAAATAGCTTTGATTTTAGTATGTTGGCCCGTCTTTCCAGCAGAGTGAGATGTTTCTGACTT
The DNA here is from genome assembly GCA_000507305.1 of Breviolum minutum Mf 1.05b.01. NCBI lineage: Eukaryota > Dinophyceae > Suessiales > Symbiodiniaceae > Breviolum > Breviolum minutum. The sequence goes on from DF240009.1 coordinate 91,160, forward strand.
CCAGACATGAACCTCCATGATACTTCAAGGTTAAGTAGCAGGTCGGAAACCCTCCCTGTTTGCAACGTTTCCTGAGGTGTTGTCGAGGGTGAAAAAAAATCTTCCCAACTACCCCGGTTGTCCGATCTGAGGAATTCGCTTTGGCACCAACTAGCTTCTTATCAATGCATGAAAATGGGTGTTTCCAAAAATAGGGGTACCCCAAAAATGGATGGAGTTTATGATGGAAAACCCCATTAAAATGGAAGATTTGGGGGGAAAACCCACCATGCAAGGAAACACCCAAATCATTCCCTATTTTGCTGATGGTGCCGCTTTTCCCATCCTACCAGCTTAGTGAGTGACTTCCGGAATTGGTTTTTCAAACACCCCTGTGACCCCCCAAGTTAGGTGGTTGAGCCACCCCATCTGAACAGAAGTCAAATATGGGTTTTTATAATCTTTCCCATATTTTTTTGGGAACGAAGTTGAAAGCAGCAACATGCAAAACCACCAATATTAGAACTGTACTGAACCGATGGTTCAGAAATCCAGCGAGAAAACCACCGTTTGGATGGTGCATTTTGCCCTGTAAATCATGGGAGAAACTGCGAACCTCAACCTGGTTTTCTCGCCGGATTTCTGCACCAACCTCAACTGGTATCACATGGTGCGGTTTCTGTTTCAGCAAGCGCCTGAAAGGGCATGGCCGTCATACGGCCACGCAAGCGACCGCCAAGGCTGCGGGGACGTTGGGCATGCTGCCTGGCCAGGGAAGCAGTTGACCTTTCTAAACTCATCAAATCCGTCAGTCAGTCCCCCGAAAATCAATGGTTGGAAAATCCATGCATTTCCGCCAATTCAAACAGTCCTTTCTTATGGGGACTTTTGTTTTTTGCTTTCAGGGGCTGTACCTAAAAAAAACACAGATGTTTCAATTTATGTGGATCCTTTTTCCAACAAAAAAAAATGTGTAGGTACGGTACCTCCCTTTTGAAAGGGGTTATATATTAAAGATTCCCTGAAACCAAAAAATGGAGGGAAACCTTCCGAACGTCGTTTGGGGGGCGTTAGGTTGCCCCAAAATCCCCACCTGGATCGGAGGCCACGCCGTTGGTTGTGACCAGGCCCAGGCGAGGTAGCCTTGAGGCCAGGGTCGGTCTGTCCGAGACAGATTTCACATGTTTTTTTTGGTTCAAAATTTGGGGGGTTTCTCCTAAAATAGGGGTAAAACACCCCAAAATGGATGGTTTATCAAGGAACACCATATCTTTTAATGGATGATTTGGGGGGGAAACCCTTATTCTTGGAAACATCCGTTTGTTTTCCGATGTGTTTTTCTGGTTCAACTCAAAACAAGTAGTTCTTTTGCTATCAGGAATGCCCTCTGAAAGTAATTTTTGGGTGGTGGAACGGTCTTAGCCCATGTCATGGGATTTGATCCAGAATCCCGATTAATGGCTGGTAGCAATTCGCTATAGAAGTCCACGATGTCGTTTCGCTGCTCATTTGTATCATAGTGATCAGATCTGCTCATCCTGGTTTTCTGGGTGAAAGAATCATATTGCACCTATCTCCAACCATCAAAAAATGTCAAGGCACTTCTGGGGGAGGCTGAAATTCAAGCGCAAAAAACACCAAGACAAACAGCTTTTCAGGATCTCCCCCGTCTAAAGCCACCATTTTCTGTCTAACAAAACTTGCCGTTTTCGGCGAAGGTTTCCCAGGTCCTTGGATTGCTGATTTCCAGGTTGTTGGGGATATGAAGAAAACCTTGTTACATGTCACTATACTGGTTTTGGTTCATAGGGACCCTCCAAAATAATGTGCGTTTTCCTTAAAAATCCTCATAACATCGTGGCAATTATTACAGACAGTATAATTCCCCCTTTTTAAGTCATCCAAAACAACCTCTCAATCTTTTAAAAATCAGTCTTCAGGTTGCCTATTCCAGGGGTCATTATATTCCCAACCCAAACAATGCTCCTTTATAAGGGAATTCCTTCAAATTTACCATATATTTGTATTGTTTCATCCCTCCAAAATAGGTAATTTAATGACAAAAGTATTCGTTTCCACCAAACACAAACCTCACCGGCGCAGAGTTTCCGCTTCCACCCTCAATCCCCCCTGGAAGCCCTGCCCCCACGTGCCCGACACCTTGCCAGCGACTCGTGGTGCCGAAAGAGCCCGATGCATCTCGCCCAACTCCATGGCCTGCCAGGGGAAGTTGGGGGAGAATGAAAAGGCACCCTTTGGGTAACCATTGCATAAGTTGGATGATAGGGATAATGAAAGCGAGATTATGATGTGGAAGGATGGACATTTGATATTGACGATGATGATGATGATGATGATGATGATGATGATGATGATGATGATGATGATGATGATTTCAGGAGGATTCCCAAGGTTTTCCAATTGTTACATGACATAATAAGCATCTTTGAGCTTTTAGATTTTTGGTGCTTTGGCAACCGAAAGCGAAACAGATGGGTGAGAAATGATAGAGGCATTTTTAAAACCCCAAAAAGAAATGTGATTTTGCGGTGGTACATGGGTGATACTTACGAACAAAATCCTGCAAGCACCAGTGAAACTTGGGCAGTTTCTCTACATATTGAAACCTACCCCTTCCGGTAAAATGGCAGACGATTTGCCATGGGAAAATCTCCCCTATGTTTCCACCGGGATATACCATCGTTAAAAGTTTGGGTGGATTTTCCGAGCTACAGCTATGCGAATCGAAGAATTCGAATGTTCCGGTACTTCCTACTGTTCTTGGGACCGGGGGGAACAACCCAACATGGGGGTTATGAAGCGTGTAAAGATAGAGTCTACTATGAAAGGACTGTTTTTTCTTAAAGAACATGTTGCTAAACTATAACAGTCGCTGGAGGCTTAGCTGAAGCTAGATATCGGTTTTGATCACTAGCAAAGGGAATGGCCCCTTGACAAGCGGCATTGTGTTGGTATGAAATGTCGCATCCAACAGGATCACATTGGGTTTATCAAGAAAAGTTGCAATCAACCATCGTTTGCTTCAACTTTCAACCTTCTCTAGTTGGTGGTTTCAACCCATCTGAAAAATATCAGTCAAACTGAATCATTTTCCCAGGTAAGGGTGAAAAATAATTAAACAATATTTGAAACCACCACCTAGTTCTCTGATTGATTTCATCAAAAAATAATAGACCAATAGACCCTTTCTTTTGAGTCCAATAGCTGCCGGAACTGGAAATCTCATCTCCCATCATCAACATCGCTCAGATTTGTTGACCCACATGTTGGTCAGCTTTTGAGGCCACAAAACAACACGAATTTCCATCGATTTTCCAAGGGAAAGGATGAAAAGAACCCCCCCAGATTTGTTGTTGTACATTTTCGACCTACTCTTTGATGGTTCAAAAATCCGGCGCCCACCACCTGGATCGTAGGAAAAAAAACTCTGTAAACAGTGGGATAAACTACCAATCCGACCAATCTGAACTTCCATCAGCAGTATCTCAAGGGGCAAAAAAATTCTGAGGTTCTCTTCCCCGGCACCTTTTGTTCAAAGCTTTTGGCGTCCTTTGGTTCCTCTTGAGCATTGCGAATTTGCACCTACAGGTCATGTGTGGCATGCTGACAGAGGGATCATCCAGCCAACCAGCCCCGAAACTTACTAGATTGTGGTTGAACCAACGCATCTGAAAAAATATTCGTCAAATTGGATCATTTCTCCAAATAGTGGTGAAAATTCCAAAAATATTTGAAATCACCAGCTAGCTTAATGACTGGAACGACTGAAAATGATGGAGTTTCTCCAAGTTCCAGTCATCTCTGAACCAAAAATCCATCAGGTGAACTTACCGTCGTATGTGACTTCCTTCCGGATCAACGAGTCCTGAGTTCCCGAGGTCCTAAAAGTTGACAACTTTCTAAGGCAAGAAATTCATTGCCTGCTGGGCCCTCGGGGTTTGTGGTTTTGGGTAAAGATTTCAGAAATCCACCCGTAGTGAGTTTGTAATTTGAGATTTGTATCATTTGGAACATGTCAAGTTTGGATCCACCGGGAGCGGCTCCAGACTTAGAGAAACAGAAATTGATGCAACTCGAGTCCTGGAACACCATCCACCGATTGCCAAGATGTCGACCGGTTTTTTTTCTGGTGAAAAAAAACATCAGATTTCTTGGAGAAGTCTGGTGATCTGTCTCCAAATTTGCGATTTCAAATTCGAACCATTTCTGTTGGGGATCTGAAGGGATCTTGAATTCTTTTAAGATAGCCCCATATGCAGAAACACCCACCTGCAGCTTCTGGAGACGCGTCTTCATCTCCATTTGTGCCCTGGTTTGAACGGGATTTTTTTCTTCACAGCAAGTGGTATGGCGAAACGTACGTCCGAAGGAAATTTGAGTAGTACTACAGTACTACGTGATCAGTGATGAGTTGATGCTTCAGAAATCCGGCGAGCCACCGCTTAAGGTTTATAGCTTCTTCCGCCAGTTACGATGGATTCTTGTTTAAAAGAATTCACAGGTGGTTCTATGGCAGGATCTCTCTCAACCATCAGGCATTTCAGACCGAGAGGATGAGACCCTAAGCGTCACGGAATAGATGGAAACTCTCACATGACGATTTCCTGGAAAATCTTCTTTTTTTCTCATTATGAAATAAACACATCGACTCATTCATGACAACCCATGTTCAAACGCCAGCGATTTGTTAGTTTAGCGGAGTGTAAATTTAGATAAAGGGGTCATGAGCAGTTTATTGGAGTCTGTTCGCAAACGTTGGGTTGCTAAATCCTTTTCACTGGTTCGTATTCAGCAAATGCAATCTGTCAAGGTTCAGAAGGTCGCCCAGTGAAAAGTGATCCGAGAATATCGATGGTACACTTCTACAATGAGGAGGATTGTGATGAAGGTTTTGCTATATATATATAGTAGTATTATATTTAGAATTCCGGTTGCATCTCGATAATTTCTTACAGGCAGCAAAAAAAAAAGAACAATCGCCACTTTGTCCCTTTCTCTGCAAAGTCTCTACCACCCATCCTACGGTATTAAAGAAAGCACTACCTACTAGCCTGGGACCCACCTGATTGAAAATGATTATCCTTAGCCGTTTTGGGGAGCAACACTATTTCAGTGGGTCAACCAACAATCCTGGCGAAAGTCAAGCCAGATATTAGTGAAGAAAATCCAGAGCTTTGATTGGGTACCATCCTTGGCAGTGATTTCACCATAGATTTTGTCCCACAAAAACAAACCATCTCTTGCCGATACGGTGCTTCAGACTTGATAACTGATATTTTAGGACAAAAATTATCTTGAATTTTCTCCCTAAATCAAGTCGATAGGGTTAAGGGTTAAATCGAGCTGATTTTTTACTCCCCCCCCAAACCCGACGTTTTGATCATAAACTTGCTTGGATGTCAAGCCTTTATTCCCTACCTGAAACCACATAAAGACGATTGCATGAGTTGAGCTGGGCTGGATGTAACAAGATCCCAAACTCAAGTAGAGATGAGCTATATGTCCAATCTGGACAAGTATGGGGTATACTTCCAACTCAATCTTAGAAAGAAAAATACATATAGGGTATATTTTGATCAAATTCTTGAAATTACGATGTCACAATTTGTCAGCCGGTATCAAGCTAGCAGCGTGTTGCATGTTCATGTGGTACATTTAGGTGCCCATATTAGAACTTGGGAAGAACAATCCACACCTGAAAACGTTTTCCACCACGGTTTTAGGCCAACACGTACAATTTACTTGGATGTCATTCCCAAAAACAAAAATAAATACAATTTCAATAGATCAACTAAGATTTCAACTACCAAAAAGATTCACTGAGAATCAACCACTAAAAAACTCCAAACAAAAAAACTCAAACATCTGACGGTGTCAAACAAAAAATCTCACCAAGGGGTTCCCCCAACGAACCCACGTTTGTTTGGAACACTTTTCGGATCAACTCCACAAAACCCCCACCACCACCTGCGCAGCTGCAAATTCTCCTCTTGCAAATCATCCTTAGCCTCAGGAGTTGGTAAAGGCCGGTGCCGGTACTCTGAAGGCCGTGTGAGTCGATGGCTTTTTTCACTAAAGAGAAAGAGGGATGTAGAAACTATAAAGGAAGATTAAAAAAATATAGGTGTGAGTTGATGTATATGTGTAAGTATGCATATGAAGTTTGAATATATATGTATATTTATATATATATATATATATTCATGTAATAGAATCCATAGAATGTGCTTTTCAGATGTGAAAAAAATCCCATCCGCGAATTCCGTAAGCTTTTTGGTAGCCAATGGTAACCATAGATTTTGGTGATAAGAATCACGGTCTATGCACTGCAATTGCCTTCAACTGACTGACTACTTTCAGTCAGTATCATGTGCTTTCCCCAAGTAGGACCGAACGAAAAGAGCACGGGGAGATGACAACTGCCAATACTCTTGATGCTTCAGAAATCCCATTCCCAACCACCGTTTGGATGTATGAAAAACCTTGTAAATAGTGGTAGATTCTCCATATCAACTGGTGCAGGATTTCTTCCATCAACGGTATGAATCTATACAAGAAGAAAACACCAACAAGGCCTACCGTTCATTTTAAAATACCCTCCCTGAAACTAACACTTCGCACCTGAAAATTGATGGTTTATAATACGATCGTTTCCTTTTGGGGCCCGGCCTATTTTCAGGGGTAAACTTGCTGTTAGTTTCAGGGAGTGTAATCAACAAAGAATCCTATCTTCAACCAAGATGGATGCAACCCAACCTCTTCCCAACTTGCAACCTTAACCTTTCCATCCTTTCCCACCCACCGAAAAAAAAAACGGCTGGATGGCTCCCCCACACGTTCCTCGATGATGTTGGTTCTGACCTGAGACAAATGCCCCAACTGAAGGGTACAAAAAGACCACGTGGAAAAAATCAGAGAAAATGAGTTTCCAAAAACAGGGGGTTCCCCCCCACATCATCCCATTTTAATTAGGGTTTTCCATTATAAACCATCCATTTTGGGGTACCCCTATTTTTGGAAACACCCAGATAATAAACCCATCCTAAAATGTATGTAATCATGAGTATATCTAGATAAAAGATAAAACTGAGGTCTATCAGCACTAAAGGTTGTTTCAACTAAACTTTTAGTGAATCAGAAGTGAAGTCCACCCCTAAACTCAAAAGGTAGGTCCTAAAGGAATACCTTTTGTTTCCACATGGAAAAGGTGCCTGTTGCACCATGGAAACTGACGGCATTCCAACACTCACCCGTTACATTCCAAGAAAAACTGGTTGGTCAAGATGGAACACTCCTAGTGCCTTATCAGAATCCCAAAATGTGGTGTGCAAGACTGAAATTGGATAAGGTATTAATGTGTATCTCTTGCGAGTACAAGCCGAATAAATTCCTTGCAAAGTCAACTTGCAAGCGATGTGATCAGAGAAATCTCATGTGGGTTTGGATTTCCTCACACAGCTTTGCGCTGAAAAGGATCCGTTTTTGAATGTCATCCTTCCACAAGCAAAGTACAAGCAGCAAAGTCCTTTACAATGTCAACTTACAAGCGATGTGATCAGAGAAATCTCATGTGGGTTTGGATTTCCTCACACAGCTTTGCGCTGAAAAGGATCCGTTTTTGAATGTCATCCTTCCACAAGCAAAGTACAAGTAGCAAAGTCCTTCACAATGTCAACTTGCAAGCGATGTGAAAAGAGAGATCTCATGTGGGTTTGGACTTCCTCACACGGCTATGCGCTGAAAAAGATCCCTTTTTGCATGTCTGTCTTCCATTCTGAAATAATGGGGATTCCTTTGCCCAACTCGACATGGCAACATCAAACGGAAATGTCTGCGTTTAGTAACCATCATGGCATGGGCTTTTTCACATCCCTTCCCAATGTCACGAGGACTAAAATACAAAATGGAGGGATTCGATTCCAACGATGATTCCCCTAATCATTCTTAATGTTCCCTAAGGTTCCCCAATCTTCCATGGGAATCCTTAGGGTTCCCCAGTTACCCCCTCCCCTTGAACACCTATGAGTTCTGCAAGTTATGTGATTTCACCTTATGGTTTCCATCTTCTGGCTGCAGAATTATACATCTTCCCTCGCTTCAAAAGTATTGACTTCTGAATCAAAAATGACTCGAATCGGAACATACAAACAAGAAAACAATGTATATGTATGTGTATATATATATATATATATTATTATATGTATGCGAAATCGGTGAGTCCCAAATTCTGGGTCCCTACCTAATTGAGTCAGCTTGCCATCCCTGCTTGCTGCTTGCTGCTTGGTGTTTAACATGCTTCAGGGCTGAACCTGGGGGGAAAACCCGATTGAAAAGCAGGTTGGAAAAAACTATACCACCTGGAAAGTAGATGGCTAGCCACTCCCATGTATTCTACTTGGTGGTTGAACCAACCCATCTGAAAAATCTGAGTCAAAATTGATTATTTCCCCAAGTAAGGGTGAAAATGAAAAATATTTGAAACCACCACCTAGTTTTGGTTTATTGTAGCCCCGTATCTTACGCCACCTTTTGGGAGTTGTGCCATCTACTTTCAATACGTTGTACAGGTTCAAATTCCATCTTAATTTTTCTCAAAAAATGGTACCCTCCCTGAAACTAACAGCAAGTTTACCACTGAAAATAGGCAAGGCCCAAAAGGAAACAATCGTCTTCCAACTTCCAACCATCCATTTAGGGGGTGCTATGTTAGTTTCAGGAAGGGTAACCGCTAAAATCTATAAAGATGTAAATCTCTCTTTGTTCTCAAAAAAATGCAGCATGTTCTATGTCAAACTTTGAAAGCTTAATCTTTGAAAGAAAAGCAAAGTTTGCAGGCAAAATCCCCCCATAAATTAAATCATAGATGTTGCAGTCTTTGATCCTCCCAATAAGGGTAGTTTAATGATCTCTGGCAGCACCCAACTGAGTTCATGCACCTTCCCACGTGGCCCAGGATGAGTCGGGTCACGCCTGCTTTTGTGGGGCCAAATAAAAAAAGTTGTGAAAAAAAACATGTTTCCCACCTTAGCCATTTAAAAACCAGATTATTTTTTGCATTCTAGAAAGGGAGTCACCCCTGAAATTCAGAAAATTCCTGGGAGTCGAGCTTGAAATGACATGGGTGGGTCCCAGCTGTGACTTTTGGGTGTGTGATGGCTCACAATCACAAAAGCAGCGAAATCATTTGGGCTAAACCAATTGAGGTTCTGTATTTTCCTCTTGTTTTGTTGGGGTAGTTTGAGTTGCACCCTTTTTTTTGATGGATCAAATCCAAACCATCGCGACATTGCGCGTGAAGAATGGTGTTCGGAAGTAAATTAGCTTAGATGATGCGATGCTACTATGGACATTGAGAAGTGTGGACACTAAGTAATTCTAAATTTTGAACATGGATTTTTTTCTGACATTGGGATATCTGACAGCCGCTACATTTGCGTGTGATTGTTGGGGTGGTATGAAGCCATATTAGAATCATAATATGCAGAGTGGTGGGAACCCATGTGTAGCCTCATACAAATCAAAGTGTCAAACACAAGAATGCGATGAATGATATCTGTTGATGTCTCAACTTCCTGGATTTTCGAAGGGCCAAAAAAAAATTGAGACATCCCCTAATATCATGTGAATCTAGGGGTGCCCCCAAATACCACCCTCAGGACATAAAGCCTCCCTTCAATTCCCATGAAAATATCTGTACGGACAATAGGCATCCCCTTTTTTTGTTTACACATCCAATCTCGGTACCGAAGCCCATGACTTTACGGTTGATTCGAGGCTTCACTTTTGCGAGATTCACGGGGTTCTTTCTACAATACATCCCATTCTACATGTAAGAAAAGGTTTTTCCAAGCCTACCACCACGACCAGAAGCACTCTTCCTGGCACGTCATTTTGTTGTGGCTGACCAATCGGAGAAAGATAATAGAATAGGAAAAAGATAGCTGTTATCGTAATATAAGGATCGCCAAGGAAAAACTAAATAAAAGTATCGTTATATATCAATAATCCTTTCCTCGTCTAATATCTAATAAGACACCCATGAAATTGAACCACTGGAATTAATGAAAAATACACTATACACGTACAGCTTTCAAAAATGAGAAAAGATTCGAATGTGTGAAAGAAACCTTTCCATTTGAAAAAATGTAAGCTCATTAAATTCAAGTCCACGTGCCCCGCGTCACCCTTCACGGATGGGTGGGCACAGGTTCAAAGCAGGTGAGTTGGTAGCCAGGCCACCTTTAGAAAACATGCACCAAACGCAAGCGAAATCTCCCAGGGCTTTGAGACGATCACGGACGGACTTCAAAAATTTTGTCCATACTTCAGGCGCTGGTTCCTGTAAGCTCAAGGCAGGCCAACAGACTCACCAGTGGACTCTGGCCATTTTTGGTTCTAGAGCAACAAGCACCAAACTCCACCCAGTCTCAAACACGATGGAGCTCGTAACAGAGGTTGGGGATTTGGAACAGAATCATCAGTACAGCATCTAGAAGCTAGTTGCAGGCAAACTCTTGTTTTTTACCTGCCCTCCCAATGACTGGGTTTTTTATAACCACACCACTTTAGTTAAACACTACCTGTCGCAGTACCAGTTGTATACGCAGTCCGCTGTCATCGGGCCATGATGCTATCCTGTTGCGGTAGCGTGCCCAGATGCGGCAGCGCGCGGGTCCAAGAGATTGTGAAGCAAGTTACGCAACGTTAGCCCCAAATGCCTTCTGAATGGCGCTGAGGCCAAAGCAAATCTCTGCCAAACAGCCCTTTCCTGCCACAACATTGCTGAACAGGCCACATAAGGAAGAAATACACATTGCACCAGGGTTTGCTACAAAGTTCCTGGCCTTCCGCTTCAGGGCCTTTAAAACTTAAATTCGCTCAACATTGGCCACCCCTTCGGTGCTTACGATTCTGGGAAAAAAACTTGCTGGGAACCAGCCAATAACACCTGGCTCCTCAGCTTGTGGCTCAAAGTCAAAGCCACTCAGAAACTGTGTCCTCAGCATACAGAAGTTAAATCAGTATAGACCCCAAACAGCAAGGAAACGTGTCAATGATTTTCGCCTTCACGAACAGTGCTTGAAGCACGGACGGGCCGGCTCCGTCCCCGAGCCGGAAGAGCAGGCCGGGTTTGAGTGGCTTCGTATGCCACTTGTACGTCCACAACCCGCAGTCCAGCTCCCTGGACAGCCGGCAGCTGGTCCCCAGTTTGGTGGGAACGCAGGCTGCCCAACCGGCACTTGGGAGGAAGTACTCAAAGTACTTCGGCCACCGACTGTCGGCCTTCGTTCTGCCCCACGTCTGCTAATTGGAATAGTTGGTGCTGTTGAAAGAGCCATCTGACCGCGCCAAAAACAAGTTCAACACTTGTGCCAGCTGCGGAGAAGATTTAGATCAAGCAAACAATGCAAGCAGCCTGAGATGTGGACCAACGGACCAAGGGCAGAGGGCAACAGCAAAGGATGCAGGTTGAGCCCAGAAAATCATCCAAGGATTTGGCGATGTCGGATGCAAATACGATATCTAGTTCATATTCGGAAGACATCTACTTACTCTATATATATATATATAGACAGAGAGAGAAATATGATACATACGCAAATATATATATATATATATATGTACACACATCCAGGGAGTCCAATGCGACCAAAGAATTCCTGGAAAAATGTTGGGTCGTTCGGATGATCCATGGATCAACGCTTACCGAGAAACCCTCCCATTAGGCAAAGATGTAGCCGTTGCAATTGGTGGATCTATGTTTGTTTACAAAACCTTCACAAAAAACTACATAAGTGGTACTGTTCATGGTGAAGAGAAATCCGGCGTTCACCACCCGGGATGTATGAAACAAGTAAAAAATCGTGGGAGAAACTGAGAAACTCAACTGGTTGGCCGGATTTCTGAACCATCAACCGTCACCAACCCAGACCCACGTGTCTTTTCGACGCTCCAAAAATTGTGCAAGAATTGGTAAGTCTCAAAAATTCCCTAGTGAGATTTCATCATGTCCAATTTCAATCAAACTTTCAAAAGGGGGTCCCTGATGCGAATTCCAACAGCTGATAATCAATGAAAATGTGCAGTTTGGGGGAAAGAAAATCTCATTTCCAGCAAAAATCATCCCCAAAAATACCCATAAAATTATCGATTCCAAGATATATAGAATGTGGTTCCTCCCACCCAACATCCAAAACTCAATGATCAATTCGTTGCCTCTCTGGTAAAGCACTACGGCGAGGAACTGGCATGCCATAGCCAATGGGTCCTCGTCACTGTTGACCAATTGATATACGTATACCCTCCCTGAAACTAGCTGCCAAAGCCCCTGAGAATCAATGGAAGATGAATATTACTCTAGGGCCCGGCCTATTTTCAGGGGCGAACTGTTAGTTTTCGGGCACCCAGAAATAATGTGAGATTCTCCATGCCAAGTGGTTGGTTGGGAGTTTCTTCTATGAACAATATGATTGATATAGATTCATCCACAGCTGGGTGGGTGTTCAACGAAAAAGCTTGTTTGGCAAAATATATGCAGAAATCTTCTCACCGGTTGAGATTGTCAAAAAGAAACACTACCGAATTTTCATTCTTCAACTGTTGGTTGATCCATGTACGATGCTGTCAGGTGGAAAGTCACTCAGTTTCAGCGACTAGGAGGTGTGGCATCGTCATCCCGCAGGATGGATCAATTTAAGTCGAGGGGGATGTGTCTTTTTGGGTGGGATTTCCAGTCGGTCTGTTGACAAATATTTCAAATATCACCTTTAAAAAGGGTCTTCCAAAAAAAAAACAGGGAAATCTTCGGAAAGCCCAAATTTACAAACATACCTTGCTGGAAATCAGGCCCTACCAACTTCCAACCCAAGTTTGGATTTCTTGTGACTGAAGAAGGGTTCTATTTTTAAAAAAAAAATGCTTTTACAAGGAATAGAAGAAATCCAAAAAAAAAAAACTCAAATCTATAAAAAGATACATCCTAAATCATCAAACTTTCGTGCTGTAGTTCCATGAAATATCGTTTTTTTGGTTGCAGGCAACAAGTCACCGAGACGTTTCTCTGGCTCGGCGTAGCCTCCTGGCAGTGATTCCATGAAATCCTGGTTGGTTAAGAACGGGATCCTTACCAATGGCTTCTATACATTCTAAATCCCCAATATAAAAAATAACCAACCAGGATTTTGATCATTTGTTGAATCTGGGTGATGAACTTCTTGCAAATTCACCATGAAAACGAATGATCTTGGCTTAAATATCCTAGACTCCGGAAAGAAACTACCATCGGAGAGCTGGAGAGGCAGCCATGTGAATGGAACGTACCTCTTCCCAAAGGTGTGCAAATTTTGCATACACAAAGGAAATAAAGCTGAATAATCCATAGTTATAGTTGTTGGAGTTGTGTGTATATATGTATCTACTGTATAAATACATATTGGATCGTGCCCCAAACACTCTAAGAGTGGAGAGTGAAGGTTAATCTTTGGTCTCTTATCAAAACGATGATTATTTTCTCACTGGTTTCGAGTTTGGGCAGTTTTCCAAGATTCATACCATACACGCATTCCTCGAAAACAACCCCTTTTTTGGCCCAGAAAAAGTCCATGTTTAAAAGTGCCTCCATAGCCGGCATTTCGATCCGCTGAGGGGCCTTTGATGAAAGACAGTCTGGGCCAAAAGGCAGGATTCATTGGGTTTGCGTGTCTGAAAATTGATGGTGTATATACAAAATGCAGATGTACTATATAACTGATTGTAAATCCATCTGAAAAATATGCTCGTCAAAGTGGATCACTTCCCCAAATAGGGATGAAAATTCCAAAAATATTTGAAACCACCACCTAGCAATGCCTTCTGGATTTTGATCTTGGGAATGGTGAACTGGGATTTTTGATGATGTTGATCATGGTCCTGGATTTTGGGACGGCTTTGAGACTGATGCATCCCTTCATATTAATACAAAAAGTTAATGGCTTCCCGCGGAAAAAACAAAGATAAAAATTGACATCCCCAGCTCCAAGCTATATGAAAAAACCACCTGAAAAAACATTCTATCGCCCAAAAGGGGGTTTCCTAAAATGGTGGGTTTCCCCAACTACCATGGGGTTTTCCTACTAAAAATGATCACTTTGGGGTGTTTTTGGGGGGTACCACCATTTAAGGAAACACCCATATAATCTTTCCCAAATGTTGGGGTGAAAATACCAAAATCTTTAAAAAAGCAACTGCAAACTTGGGATGTGTCGGCAAATTTTGGGAAACCCCCCCATGCATTCCACTGGGGTTGAAAGGCACCAAAATCTGAGACATATCCATCTACATCTTGGGAGATTGCCGGATTGTCACAACAAGGGAACATAGCTTGTGGAAAACTAAAGACTAGTCACGTCACTGTGCAATGTTCGCCTGGCGTCTAGCATAAGTGCTGTGTGAGTTTGGAGGGATACTCCTACTTTACAGAAATCGAACGAATTGAGATGATTTTAAACAACGATATGCCCTTCACCAGCTTGAATTTTGCCTGGCTGCCTAAGGAGATCACGACAGAGAGTTTTTGACCACTGGTCAGATGAGCGGGGCCGAGATAGGAAATCAGTCTCTACGTTTTCCGTAATCAAATCCAATTCTACCATTAAATTACACCCCTAAGATGTATGATTGGAAGCTGAAAACTATCCATTTCCAAAGATCATTGCTGTAGCTCCTCTGCCCAAGAGGTTGAAAACTCCAGTGGAGCTGCAAAGGATGAGCTAGGTTTTCTTCAAGGATCTGCCTGGAAAAGATCCCTTGAGATCAAGATTAGGATCAAAGTATGGAAATCTGTGCCCAGATATTTTTCAGTTGAAGAAAGGCAGTTGAGTCAGCAAACTCCGGGGGCTCAACCTTTGGCCTGAATGCTGGTTGGAAACAGTCATGAATTGAGATTAAGATCTTGAAAGAAACACCAACACGATACCAGAACCACCCAACTAATGATGGAAGAAATTGCTGGAAACATAAGCGTCACCGAACACATTGATGTTGGTGACAAAATGACCCTTCAGGTATGCAAACAAAATCCTACATATTTATGGAATATCCATGGTTGTCCCGTTTTTTACTGTCTATACATATATATATATTATATTTATAGAACGAGAGATGTATGTATATATATATATACATACATATCATGTATATACATACATACATATCCAACCAAACAACACACAAAACAAGACTTCATAAAGAAGCAGCAAACCCTTCCCCCCTATGTTTCAACCGCATCTACCGGAACAGCGGCCCGAGCTGAAACGGACATTGGGCCCAGCAGGATGGCCACCCTGGAGTGGGATGAAGCAGTTGGTGGTTGAGCCAACCCATCCGAGAAGGAGGTTTGCCACAATCACTTGAAACAACCCTAAAAAAATTGGAGAAGCCCTGCACCAACAAACGATACCTGTCCACCACCTTTAGAGTTGAGTTTCCCATGTAACAAGATGCCGATGGTGGACCCGGGAAAAATATGCGAACGTCAAATTGGATCATGTTCCCAAATATGGATGATTCTTTTTGAAAAAATGTTTGAGAAAGTACACAACAACCCAGTGAGTGTTTGTTTTTTTTGGGGGGGGAAATGAAAGTCATTGACGTCCATGGGACTCAAAATAAATCACCTGGAGTCCCAAAAAAACTTCTCTTGACAAAAAACCTACCGGGTAAGCACCTATTCCCCCCCACACACAACCAAAATAATCCGTCTTTTTGTTGAGACCCTTGAAACAAAATCTTGGCAAAACTTAGATCCAAAAAAACACTCTAAGAAACTTGATGAACTTTTTGTGTAAGTCATATTAGTCGGGTCCTGCCAAAACACTGTAAAAACAGTGGATCATGAAGGTTTATAGGCTTCCCTTGCCAACAATGGATAGATTACTTACCCAACTGTTACCAAGAAGTGCCCAGCTAACATGCACTAGCGCCGCTTAGAAAGCGCAGCGGCGAACTCGTTCATTGAGTGGTCGAAAGGTCGGTTTCAACCCCACTGTTTACCAAGAAAAACTCTCCAGGATCAACTCGACCCGACCCAATCTTCATTTCCGAGGCACTACCAACTGAAGGAGTTTGGCATCATCTGCCTTCGGGACCGATGAAAATCCCATCACTTGGAGGTTGGCTTTTCCTGTGGTCTTTTTTTCTACCCGCTTAAAGGGTGGGTAGTTGTAATCTTTCCTTTTTGTTTTACCGGTATTTTTGTTTAAGTTTAAGGGATGTTACACCCGGGTGGTTGCCATAGAGGATGTTGTTTCCATGTCATAGTTCTGAAAACCAGGAAACCCTTCAGCCTTTAACCATGTTTTGCAAGGGACAAAAAATAAAAATGCCACCTGTTTGCAAGCTACTCACACACTGAGACCACCATGAGAACCCGACACAACCAAGGCTGTCCAACACCTCCCGTCCCCCGATTTTTAAAACCACCGCCGGAGAGGGTGTTTTGTCGGCTGCAGTTCGGCACTATGGACAGCGTTAGAAAGCTTGTCCAAACCAGCAATGGCATGTTAACATGAAACAACAGCAACATCAGGATATTTTTGGAAAGGTAAAATCACTGCAATGTTGTCCCGATGCCCAACCATCTTCCTAGGAAAAATGTTGATTCACAAGAAGCGTGTCATGATTCACCCAATAAAAGGTGCAAAATGAGGGAGTGGAATTCATCACATGGTGCCATGGTGCCTTTCAAACGGGAAGCTGTTGCAATGCTTATTTCATATTGGGCCCATCCCAAAAAAAAATCTGGCTTCCGAAGCCGATTCTTCCATTTATGAACTTCATACCAATGCAAGAAATTCTTGATGATAGGTATGGCCAAATATCACATATGCTATGTATATACATGGATATGTACATACATACAGATATATTTGTTTGCTTTCCTGTGATATGGCAAGTAGTACATGTTTCACATCTCTCATTAAATTATATCATATATGTATTTAATATGTATTATTAACGCTGATGATTCTACATAAATCCGATTTGTCAATAATCCCTACCACTAAAGGGATTTGATCCCAACAAGAATACGTTTATTTCAATTCCAGCTGTATAGATCGATCTTTCTGTGGTGATTTACAGAGAAATTTCACACACCTGATGCGCTGATGGTTTTTCCCCGAACGTGGAACGCCAGTTTGGCCAAGACTCGATTATTGGCCTGAAAGTGATGGGATTTTCTCGAAATGCACCAAAAACAAAGGATTAGTAGGAGTTTTTGAACACATGACCGTCATTTATTTTCATTTAACCTAAAAATGGTTTTTTGTTTCAGTGACTGTGTCCTGTTTTTAATGTGTGACCTACCTTCAACACGTTGAGTCTGTCTTCCACATGCCAGCGCTTCTAAGTTTCGACAAGGCAGGCTTTATCGGCTTCAGCACTGACTGCTGATGCCTCTTGGTGTCGATGCGTCATCGGGCACTGAGCGTTCAAAGTCCAACTTTTCTGGCCAGAAGTATTTCCTAAAACTGGAACTGCATCCGCGAAAATTCCCACCACCTTTCGCAAAAAAAAATGCAAGAGTCAATTTGTGGAAACTTCATGGATACGGAAACGGAACTCATTTTTCCAATGGAAGTTCCATACATTTCTTCGTTTTTGTTGGGCTTTTCTGTTTCCTTTCAAAACGCTCGGCCGTTGCCCGGACGCCAAAGAATCAGCATGTTCTCCCTTCGGGGGACATGCCGCCGAAGAATGCCAGTAACTTGGCAGTTGAGGATACCGGGATTCCGTGCTCCACAGTGTCATCTCTTTGTCATACTGTTGATGGAAGAAATCCTGCACCAGTTGATATTTACCATTATTTATAGGGTTTCATACATCCCAGGTGGTGCAGGAATTCAGCCATCAACAGATAGGGAAGCTTGGTGTGAGCAAGTGTCATTGAATTGGAGATTCCGAGAATGGTAAAATATACGGAAAGGTGATATCTATTGATTGGATATATGTTTATGTACATGCGCATAATGCATGTATTTATATTCATGTATATATTTATACACATATGTATATATATAGGTATGTATGTATGTACATATATAAATGTAATTGCAAAGACATTTTGACGAATATGGTTTCAACTGGGCGTACGAACCACCACCTGCAGTAGATATTTTTTGGGGGTGGTTTACATCATATGTCAAGGGGTCATCTTTCCCCAAGACAAAAAAATAATTGCAACTGACCACCTACAGGGTCATTATACTACCAATCCAAACAATGAACTATTTAAGGGAAATCCCTCAAAATTACCATACATTTGCATGGTTTGATTCCCCCCAAATGGGTAATTTAATGATCCCTCACCTAGAAATGCTTCGAAACCATGATGTCTCAATTTTTTTCGGATTCTTGACTTCAGCTTTTGAGCGTCGTAACCGTTACACCTTTTGGAGGAGGACGAATTTTTAACTTTCCTTACTTGGAGGATCATCCCAGTTAGTAAGTGGTTAATAACCATGGGGATCGGGGGTTCCCTATGTAGGGTTATTCCCCTTCCAAGTGGTCTAAATAGCTTATAAATGGGGGTTACTAACTGCTTCCTTACTGGGATGATCCTCCAAGTAGAGGGTCCATATTGGCAACCTTTGTTCAATGGTTCCACTGGATAGGATCTGATTTCCATTCTACAATCAACAAAAAAACTATGGACCAAAAAATCACCTGCCATGATGACTGATTTGTTAAACTTCAGCATGAGCTCTCTTCATCTCATCACGGGTTTTTTGGGCCATCTTTTTCAGATTCTAAGTCCTTGAGTTGCTGGAGGTTTGAGGCGAACAAATATGCCCTCCCTGAAACTAACAGTTCGCACCTGAAAATGGACTGTTGGAAGACTAGTTTCCTTTGACTGTTTCCTTTTGGGAGCCTAATTTCAGGGGCTATGTTAGTTTTACGGAGTGTATATGCTAACACCTTCGACCTAATCCACCTGATGTCTTTGCTCAGGATGATTTATGATCCAATGTTTCAACCCTTTAACCAAGGTGGCTATTCATGTTGACCCTAAAATAATGATGGCCAACATGGCAGTTAATTTAAAGCTGGATCTTCCAAGTTTCCGTCGCGAATCATCCCGTGGACAAGTCAAGTGTCCTGTTTTTTTTGGTTCTTTTTCATTCAAAAACAAAGGTAACTACCACAGAAAGGATATAAAAATATATAACCCTTCAAAAACACGAGATGAATGCCCTCAAGTGGTGCCAGAATTTGACCATCGACTGTATCACTTACCAGTACAGGTACCAATCAAACTCCATAAACTCAGGGTTGAAAAAAAATATCCCCGGCTAGCGAGAGCACTGCGTTGTTTCGACAAATTTCATTTAGCTACTCCTTTTGTATCTGACCTTTTTGCAAAAATCCAAGCTGCAACTCAACCTTTTTTGGAAAAATTGCTGCTGGAGTTCTAGTCGAAAATATCATTGTACCAATATTAATGACCATATGAAGCACCAGTTTGAAAGAAAAAAACGTATGTTTTGAATAAGTTCTGCTCTATTCGCCGTAATGTAGTGACTATACCTGTTCAATTCCGTACATCATCCTTTTTTGCCTTTCCAATAATACTGAAATCCAGGCATCTCCCCAAAATCTTCCATCAATTGACGAAACCTGTTGACGAAAAGGCCAATATCTCTCCAAAAATCTGTGTTTCACTTGGGTGTTTCCAAAAATAGTGGTACCTCAAAATGGATGGTCTATAATGGAAAACCCTATTAAAATGGATGACTTGGGGGTACCCCTATTTTCGGAAACAGCCACTTCAAACATCCCATGTCTTTGCAACTTGAAGCAGTCAAGTTGGTTGCCAAGTCACTCAGGGGATTTCTTGTTTCGGGATTTGTAACCCTACCCCCACTTTTGGAAATGGTTATTTTACCATGGTGATCGTAAGTCCCCTAAGGATCCGGGTTGTGGGACCCCTTCCAAATGGACTATATAAATGGCTTATAAACGGGGATCGTATCTAACTACTGACTAACTGGGACGATCCTCCAAGTATAGTGACTAATATGGACACCCCAATTGGGAATCCCGATCCGGGGTCTCTCAGAAGGCGGCGGGCCGCTAGCGGCGGCCGGAAAACAAAGGTCCACCTGTTGGGGTGAGATGGAACCAAGTCAGTTGGCAAGGACAAGGAATTAGGAAGGTACGATACACCTCTCCAAGAAAGATACAAAAAACCCCCCGATATCGCACACCCCATGCAGGCAATCCCCCGGATTGCCGCCAACTATGAAAAGAAATCCCTAAAAATGGCCTGTTGGCAAAGGTTCCTTAGGGTGTGTTCCAAAGGTGTGTTGACACAACCTTAGAACCCCCGAAAACTAACATGGAACCCAAAAGTCCTGGTGGTGTGGGTCGATGCATCTCCTTTTCCGGAAAAAGGTGTATTTTCAGGTGCAAACTGTTAGTTTTCGGGGGGGGGTATGCTTCATATTCGTATGTGTATATATAAAAATACTTCTATACAACCAGCAAGATATTAATATACATGATAAAGAAAAATATTAGACCGATGTTTGTATAAACGTCGATGTGATAATAATACACTGAAAGACGTACATTTATACTAAAATGGAAGTCTAGATTCTACTTGCTTCCGAAAACAGAAATCCTACACTGCCTTGTCATGGTATGTACCTACCCTCAGGTTTGAGATGTATATACTGGCTATTTGCAGCTTCCAAGTTTCAACTTTCTCCATCATTTCGAAGGGTTTTTTCAAGGCGCAGTGACAGTAATCAACAGCTTGCAGCAATTTTGAAATGTACTGCCAGGATTCGAATAATTGTAGCTGACTAAAGTAAAGTTCCAGTTTTCAACATCAAACATCAAGGCCCCCCAAAAAAAGTCAAAACCATCCCGAATCCCCAACCAACAACAAACAAATAATTTGAAAATCATGAAAAAAATCTTAAAATTTGAATAAAATCCATCACTTGTGCCCCGAAACTGAATCTCCTCAACTCAACTCGCCTCCAGTCATGACTTGCGCTCTTGCAGTAACGTTGCGTCCTTGCCAAGGGAATTCAATGCAAAATTTTCGAGGGGAAAAACCCAATTGGGAAGGATCCGACTTTCTACGAAATGGCAAGGTGCTGAAGAAAAAAACACAAGCAGGGGCTGCAATTTGCGGATGCCACTTTTGGGATGGAATATTAAAGAATATCATATTGTTATCCTAGATTTGCTCATTATGGCATTGCTAAAGCACGGTGACATGACAAATAGCTCGTTGTCAGAGTTGCAGTCTTCCCCCTTTCTTGGTTGAAGAAATCATCAACCCAGTGCATTGAAGCCTTGAAGAGGCTCATTCTTAATCTACTTTTTGCATGGAGGGAGAGGTATCAACAGGTTTTTAGACTTCAACTTAGAAACTTCAAGTCTAAGGGCATGCCCAGAAAAGGTAGGTTTGCATATTGGGCCTTGATAAACCCACTTCAAAAAAAAAAACTCATACGTTTGAAGCCCTGAAGTTCAGCCAGAGACTCAAACTTCCGGTTGACTCACCATTTTCAGCCCAGAGATTCCCCAGGGATTTCTCCCGGTTTTTTTCACGCCTTTGGGATGTCAAAGTTGTAGGAAACAAAAATATGTTGTTTTCGGAGAGTTGAGGGATGCTCCCCCACCTTTGTTTCAGTCAGTCATCACCCGGATTTTTCTTTAAGTAGGGATCCTTAACTGGGAGGGGGAACATCCCAACATTTGCCATACTAAACAAGGTAGGTTTAGATCCCCAAAACAAGCCAAACAAGCAGTTTTCAAACTCACTGCTACTTCTTCGTGCTCAAAAATTACCCTTCGTTCACGGCTTATATAACTTTTGATACACTTATACCTGCGGTCCTAATACAGTTTTCTGGACAACATCAAGAAACCACCAAGGATGATGATGATGATGATGATGATGATGATGATGATGATGATGATGATGATGATGATGATGATGATGATGATGATGATGATGATGATGATGATGATGATGATCTGATATACGGATGTTTCCGAAAATAGTGGTACCCCCAAATCATCCATTTTAATAGGGTTTTCCATTATTTTCACCATCCATTTTGGGGTACCATTATTTTAGGAAACATCCATATTTGATTATCCCATTATTTATACCTCTATTCATAGGGCGTTTTTTTCACCATCCCAGGTGGTGAAGCTGTTTTCTCGCCGGATTTCTTCCAACCCCACCTGCCAAAGGTGCCAAGGCCAACGAACGCACGGCTGCAAAGGCCACCTTTTTCGGTTTGGGGGAAGGAAGCTGTTGTTTTTTTTTTCAACAAAAAAAAATCCAAGAAAGTTACTTAGGTCCACCTGTTGGAAAGGTCCACCTGTTGGAAAGGTGGTGAGATGGGGGGCCCCCCGTCAGTTGGCAGGGTCAAGGAATTAGGAAGAGATACTTGGGGGATTCTCGACCTTTTTTTTTAACCTCACAATTTATCATCACGCAACGCAGCACGCATCCATGGGACGAACGGTATACTTAAACCTACATTTAGTTGATATTTCAGTCCAAGAAAGTTACAACACACCCCGATATCGCACACCCCAAGTAATCCCCCGGCATCGCGAACTATGAAAGGAATCCCCAAATGGTTGCTTGGGGTGTGTTCCAAAGGTGTGTCTGAAACGACATTTGAAAAATGGGATGGTACGTACTGTTGATGGTTGAAATCCGGTAAAAACTGGCTGCCAGTTGAAGGTTGGTCCATTTTAATCCCATTCTTTGGGGGAAAAAATTTTACGTTTTCGTCGGTGGTTGGTCTTGGGATGACTCTGGATGCCATTAAAATTGTAGGGTTTCATGGGAAGTATTGAAGTTGACAAATTACAAAGTAATTGTTGGTCCTTGAATTTCGGGAATGAAGAACGAAAAGGCGTATGTCCAGGATAAATAGGGCGCAGGAATGACGACAGGAAGGGCGATCCAGTTTAGAAGAAATATAGACATTTCAAATTAAGAATCACTTGGGGCCCAAGTCTCAGGGAGAAAATATTTGAAACCACCACCTAGACTCATACCTAGATCATCAATGACAATCAAGTCATATAAATGTCCTCTTGATAAACTTCATCCTTCTACCGTTTGGGGTCTTCCACCCCTCCACACACCTCTGAAGCAGCGGAGTGTGGGTTTGATTCCCGGGCCTTGGGGCTGTTAGATTGTCAAACAAAAATGATCCAAAATGATGTACACCCCCGAAAACTAACATAGATGCCAAAAATGATGGTTTGGAAGATGTATCTCCTTTCAAACATGGCGTCATTTCGGGTACCTATCTTAGTTTTCGGAGGTGTATAGACATGTAAATATGGTACGATGAACAACTTGCCGAAACCAGCAAACACCAACAAAAGGTGCCAAGTGTTCCTTGGGCACTTCGCGACCTTACTTCCGTTGAGGCAAGTTCAGATCTGCAATTGTTGTTGCCAGAGATTGTCGAGAAAAGATTTAACATTGAGATTGAGATAGATTCGAACTACAAATTCTAGTGCTTCTGGAAAAAAGCTCGGAAATCAAGACAAGTGCGCTACAAATACATATCTTGAACCAAAAGGTTCTCTTCATCAAACCGATGATCTCAAGGTGAAACAACCACAACGGAGACTCATCTTCATGACTAGGAAAACCCATCAAGACGTCCAACCAACCGACATATCCCGGTGGTTTTGGCTTGACTTCTGAGTATCCCCCGACTGGAGGCACTAACACCTCAACGGTCACAGGGTGGATTTTTTCGCGAACAGAAAAAAACTCCTAGCAGGATTTTTTTCTGGAGGTGTATGTAATGGCTACCCTCCCTGAAACTAACATAGCACCTGAAAATGGATGGTTGGAAGATGAATTTCCTTTTGGGAAACCATATTTGCAGGTCATATGTTAGTTTTAGGGAGGGTAATCAGATTTCATCCACTGAACTGGGTTTTGTTTTTCACAAAAATCTGAACTGCCGACACCGGCAATTCCCAAATCCTAAGGGCTACCTTTGCCAACTCCGGGGTGTTTTGAAGTCACGAGTCGACAAAAGTCACGAGAGGATGAAGAGGTAAGCAGCGCTTTGATTATTGAAACTGGGAGGCGCGTTTTTACCGGAAACTTTCTGCAGGATGCTGCTTCATAGCAAATGAAGATTTGATTGGAATCAGGTAAACATGTCATAATGCTAGTGGTGACTGGCGTCCAAGAGCACCCAAAGATATATGGGTGTTTCCGAAAATAGGGCCGGCTACCCCAAACTGGATGGTGAAAATAATGGAAAACCTTATAAAAATGGATGATTTGGGGGGAAAACCCCACTATTTTCGGAAACATCCATATTGAGATATTTCAGAGGGTGAAAAACCTTCACCCCCATCTCTCTTTTTTTGGAATGAAATCAAAAGTCTTCACATGTCGTTTGGATGGTCACTTTGCCCCGAGGTTTAACAGCAAGATCTTTATTATTGATTTTCTTGCCCCAAGAAGTACCATGACAAACAGATCCAAAGGGTCACTTTAAGCCATTACAAATCCTTATGTTTTAATAAGGTTGGTGGTTTAGTTTTTCCTTCCACCTTTTTTCATTTTTTTGTTGCGCATTGCTTCAAAATTGGGATTGATGTTTCCCCAAAATTGCCCAACAAAAAATCTTTGAATGAAGAAATACATCCATCGAGGTTTAACAGCAAGAAAACATCAACTCAGAGAGGGTCAGCACCGAAAAACATCTCCGCCGCCATCCACTGTTGATCCCCTGAAAAAGACTGGTTCCAACGGCGGTTCCTTTGGAGCGTGGTGATTTTTTTCTCAAGCTGCAAGGATGTGTTGCTTTTGTTGGGGATCGGTATCAAAAGGCGTCTTTCACATCTTCATTTCACGCTTTCAAACATATACACCGGAAAAATCACACGGAAGCTGTATCATCTTCTAAGGAATCTCATCTTCTACCCAGTGCAGGAATCTCATCTAAGGAAACCCCTATCATTATTTTCTTATGTATACGTATATATATATATATATATGATCCCGGTCTCCGGTTTCCCTAA
>DF240009.1:116480-144496 GCA_000507305.1 Breviolum minutum Mf 1.05b.01
CCCCCCCAATGTGATGACCCTGTCCACACTACCCATTGCTCCAATGACTATATGGAGGCCGCCTTGTTGCTTTGAAGGTGAGTTGGCAGAAACAGAATATAGAATTACAAGCGGGCACATTTGGAGTTTGGAATACATTTTCATGCCATAACAAAAAGCCTACTCCATCTAACCTGATAGGAAGTATGATGATCATTAGGGTCTCATGCTATGAGGGGGGATGCCTTAAGCCTACTCCATTGAAACCATATATGACTTATGATGATCATTTGGTCTGACCCATCCATGTTCCACGAATACCTTTTCCGGTCACTAACGAAAAGCCTACTCCATCTAACCTGATAGGAAGTATGATGATCATTAGGGTCTTACCCATCCATGTTCTGCCATGCTATGAAGGGGGGATGCCTTAAGCCTACTCCATTGAAACCATATATGACTTATGATGATTCATTTGGTCTGACCCATCCATGTTCCACGAAACTGTGAGCCCCTGATGACTCCACATCTATCATTATGAGGCAATGCAAGGACAAGGGCCACATTTCCCACCCATAAGAAAAACCACAATCCACATCCACAGGGGGGAGGGGGGAAGGGGGTCAAGATGGGTACATTACATTGGGTGGGGGTGGGGGTGGGGCCTGCCAAACCTGGATCATATATATATATATATATCAGCGAAACTTTGGTGTCAAACAGCTGCTGCTCTGGGCCCTGGGATTCCAGACTGTCAACAAACCAGGAGGTGGCTCACCTTAGCTGTTCATGACTCTTTCAACACACATGCGAGCAGTGAAAAACAAGACCTTTTTACATGTCGTCATACTGCTTGGTTCAGATCCCTATAATGGCTAAATACAAGCTGCTTATATATATATATATATATAAGTCAGTAGTATAATCCCCAAGATTACCCAAACAACCGGCAGGTGTTGTCCATTGCTCATGTGTTGAAGACCTTGATTCTTTACAGAAAGACAAAACTTATGAAGTAAGCTCACTCAAATTGCACAAAATGTGGTACTTGTACTGCTTTCTTTGAGACATGTCCAAAATCTCAATTTGCTGCAGTCTCAGAGTGTGAAAAAAGCGTAACATTGACATTTTTTGCAAGTCCAAAATGGAAGGATACAAATATGAGGGGAAAATGATGCGAGCTCCAGGGAGTCTATTTACTCAGATCATGTCAAATGTGCCTTGATTGAACTCGATAAGCATGCTGGGTTGGCATCTTTACAACATTGCGATACTATGACGCCACAAAAAGAGACATCTTGGGTTCGCTCCCCCACCCAGCATCCAATCGTCACCATCAGGATTATTACATGTTAATAGAGGATCCCTGTAGACCTTCACAAGAAAACCATTACTGGGTGGGTGGGTTGCCGATCCCAGAGAAATGCAAGTTTGTTCTCAAATTTTGTCAATGAGTCTTAAGACTGAGATTTTGCGATTTTGCAGTGTACTATGTACTGAGAGGGGCTGATGTTCTTGACAAGCTCGTAGTGAGGATTGAAGGAATTCTGATCCATCTTAATACCTACCCACCACCGAAACAAACGTAGCTGGCTAGAACCACCTTTTTTAGGAAAAACATCTAGAGCTGGTGGATTGTCCAGCTAGCTACGCATGGAGTCCTTCCAGATTAATAGAAAAGCACGCATCATGGGACAGACCCAAAAACCATCCATGAGAGGGGGGAGTCTTGGGCAAATTGGCTATTGAGATTGGGTAGAAGGCATCGACTCTGACAGGCAGAAAGAAAACTCGAAACCATGCATTCGTTGCATGTGTAAACCGCTACCATTCATCAAAGAACAAAGATCAGAAACCGAATACTTCCACCATTTCTGGAATGTCTTTTCCCAAATAAGATCTATTCATTTTTCCATAATTCTCTTATGTCAAATTCCCTCCACTTTCTTTTTCAAGGTAAACACGAATTCAAATCCCATCATCAGTGCTGCATTGGGGTTTCCCACAAGGCTCCCCAAAGTTGGTAAAGGCATGATCCGGCGAATGCCACTCCTACACACCCGACGAAACAGCTGTCGGATGATGTCGAGTTGGCCGTTTGGCCGAGTTTTCTTCGGATCCGGCCAACGGGGATGACGAGATGATTTTGAAGGGAACGTGTCCCAAAAAAATACAAAGCGTTTACAATTTGGCATGTTTTTTTTGGTGATGCTGGAGATTTATGTTCCAAAAAAACAAAGTAAATCAACAGTGTAGTGAGAAAGAAGACGATCATGTTCCCAATTGCCCCCATGAATGACACTCCAGGCTCCTCCAAATCATGTTTGGTTTTGTGTCAACTTCCACCCATGACCAGCGTGTTTTCACCATTAACAAAAGCTGTAAGTATTCCTAAAATAGGCTCGAATTGGTACACCCCGGAAGATTAACATGGAACCTCCAAATCAACCATTTAGAAAGGAAAATGATCTTCCAAACCTCCATGATTATGTTCCATGTTAATCCTCCAGGGTGTACATTCCGAAACATCCATTTTGGGGCACCAAAAAAAAAATGGGATCACCACTCCAACAGCAACTCGCCACTGGGGGGGGGTTCTTTTCGCCACACCTCGCGATGTTTGTGGCACTCTGCACCTCGCGTTTTTTTACGCCACAGGGTTTAGAAGGGGGGGCTGTCATGAAGGCGGATTTTTTTGGATGGAGGTCATATATAGACAGAGTATACAAGTGATTTTTCTTTTTAGGGATGTGTGAAACGCTTATTTTTCATCAAACGGTGCATTGAGAATTGATCCTTTTCAAAGAAATCAAGGACCCTGACTTCAACTTTTTGGAAAAAAAGCATTGTGGAGACCTGTTTTTCCAAGAAATCTCCAACAGGACCCACTGAACGGACCCCTAAACCCGAGTATCTAATAGCTCTAGCAACTTACTTAGGGGTCCGTTGGTAGGGTCCCATTCAAGATTTTTTGGGCAAACCTTCAACTCTGAGAGAGAGAGAGAGAGGGATGAAACATCCGAAAATTCTCCCCAACCCAACCGGATGGACAGTGGCAATGTCTTGGGATTCCAAGCTTTAAAAAAAATGAAAAGCCCTTCGAAAGGCCACTGTTGCTAGGAGGAGCACTCAAACTTGCATGTAATTATGAATATATTTATTATATACTCATATGTATACATATACATTAGTATATCATATGTATGTATATATATGTATATATATTCGTGTATACACACCCCTGGAATTTAACATGGACCCCTAAAGTTGGTGTTTTGCATACGATATTTCTGGCTAAATTCTTGGGAGGTGTACGCGTGAGGAATACATCATGTGTTTCTGGATAATGTTTGTGTCATCCAAAGAATATCGATATGTGATTCAGTGATACTGTTGGTGGACGAAATCCTGCACCACCTGGGATGTATAAAACCTTGTAAATACTGGGATATTTACCATGTCAACTGGTGCAGGATTTCTTCCATCAACCGTACATAATACATTTGGCATTTACCTGTACAGACACATGCAAACTCTTAGCTAGATATCCGGATGATTCTGTCCTTTCTTCACTCCCATCAGATTTCAAGCTACTTCTACACAAAAAATTGGTACCTTACAAAACAAATGCTCCAAAAAACGGTGAAATGAAAAAGGTGTCACCACCTAGTGAGCTCACTGCGGCCACGGAAAAAAAACCAGTTTGGAGATTTTGGGTGTGCCAAGAATCATCCAAACTCAATTCAATGGTTTCAATCCTCAACAGTTTAAACTGGACAAATCTCTCAACTTTGGAAAACTTAGAATTCGATGATTTTATCAGCCCTTCCCAAAAAAACAAAAACACATCTCCTTCTCCAAAAAGCAGTATTTTAAGAGAATTTTCCTTGGTGTTTCCCGTTCGCATTTGCCAAAACCAGAGGTTTCCGGTTGGCCCCCGGTGGTTTGTTTGCCCCTGGGAGACCCTGGCATAATACGAAATCTTCACACTCCTTACAGCGAAAGCACTCCCCCACCATCGGCGATACAGCACCTGTCGAGTCACTGATGGCAGCCAAACAAAATACTCAAAAATCCCTAGAAAAAAGGGGGTAGGATCAGAATATTAGAATCATTCTTAGAAAACATCTGGTTCTTTTTGTGTGGCTGTTGCGGCTTCAGTGACTTCTTAAACTTTCAAATTGAAAAGTCTCAAGAAACCTCTTCCTCCAAAAGTTTCATTGGAAAAATGGGATCCCTCTAAGCTGTTCGTTTCAATGCATGGGGTCATGTTCCACTAATGGGAGCTACCTGGTTTGCCAAGTAGCCTCTATCACCTGCCCTGGGTGGATGACCTTAACTTGTTCTTCTTGCACCCTTCATTCACATCTCTCACACATTCGTCTCAAGTCAAAGTAGCTAACTACGATGTGAGACCGGACACCAGGCAAGCAGGTTTCTGCGGGCCAGGTATCCAAAAGAAACCACTAGTAAAAAGAAGGGATCCGAAGATCAGCCAAGCATCCTTCATTCACAGATTCGATTTGCTTCGGAGGTTATTTGATAGTGTTGATGGAAGAAATCCTGCGCCACTGGGGATGGAAAAAAAACTAACGGTAAATAAACTACCTATCAACTGGTGCGGGATTTCTTCCACCACCAGTATCTGCGCATCCGTGGGGTTGGGGGTGTCTTTCATAATCCTTGTACCACAAGATTTCATCCAATCATTATTTTTTCTCCCACAAACAAAATACACTACCCTACTACTGTCCTTGTCACTTGTCCAATCGCACACCAATTCTATCTTCTGCAAGTATCCACCCCCCTCTTACCTTTTTTTTTCAAGGTGTTTGGTTCCGCAAATCTCTCTGGAGTTCAGTTTTTCTTTTATGTGTTCTTTTGGATATAACCAGCAATGGCGTATCAAATCATCTTCAAATAAAAACCTTGATTTTCAATCATCCAAAACCAACAAAACATATGTGCACTCATCCAAGAAACAAACCAACCAACCACCATATCTATTATATAAAATCTATATAACTGCTTTTGTTTCATGGACTCACACTTACTTACAAAACCCACCACCCGAATGTGACCACAAGTCCACCCTAACAGGGATAGTGTATTGAAAAAATTCCTTCAACTTCATGATGAAGTTTACATAAAAATTCCCCTATATGGGTGTTTCCAAAAATAGGGGTACCCCAAAATGGATGGTTTATAATGGAAAACCCTATTAAAATGGATGATTTAGGGGTACCGTTATTTTCGGAAACATCCATATCATGATAAAGTTGATTCAAAAATCCCTCATTATCAAGTTTCTTCACCCCTCTTGTTATCAACTAAAAGCATCACAATCATCATTTTGACAAAGCCAAGGCACAAGAACTGCAAGACAAGCCAAAATGTACTGCCTCACCACGACGCATTGACCTGGGTTCAACTTCTGGCTTCGGGCGCCCTATCCTTGGGGTCCCTTTTTATAGCACCTTTGATAGGCTAGTTGGTGATTGAACCAACCCACCTGAAAAATATGATCGTCAAAATGTGAATCTTCCCCAAGGATCGGGCCGAAAATGACAAACGTTTGAAACCACCACCTTTGATAGGTGTTTAACGGGGATAGTTGAATAGGGGATTTTTTTTTTGGTGACCTCCCCTGAAAATTAATGGTTGGAAGACTATTGTCCTTTCAAAATGGCCCCTTTTTCAGGGGTTTCGGGGAAAAGATTCATCAGAGTTTGCTTTCATAACGGGAAAATCTGGTTTTAAAACAGGTGCTTTTTCTTTCGATGCATGGAACTTCCCCATATAAAGGCCGTCACGGTAGGATATTGGATTTACCCATCATTTTAATGCAAGCCCTGGTCATGAGGTGATGCGAAAAAAAACCACCGAAAAAAAACGGAACATAAATCAAACCCGTTAAAACTTGGCAAAAGAACAACAAAATGCCTCCGAAAACTCGGCGGGATTTTTTTTTTTCAACGCACCGATTGTTGAGGTTGGTACCACCGACGACTAAACACCCGCAATTTACAGCGGATTTTTTGACAGACATCCCAGGGTGATGACCCACCGGATTTCAGCCCTCAACAGTATGGTTTTATGTGAACATACATGTTTTTGTTTGTTAGAACTGACCAACTTGGGGGTCAGTTAATGGTCACACCTTGAGGAACAGCTTCACAAAAACAAATCCGAAGGAAACCGACCTACACCCACCAACACGCCTCATACAATTGGTTGAGTTGGGTATCGACAATATGCAAAATGCAACCTTTGTGCATAGATAGTATAATTTTTGGAAAAACACTTCCGGGATATGATTCATTGACTCCTTTTTTGGCACATTATATATACCCTCCAGTAAACTAACATAGCAATCAAAAATGGACCCTGAATGAGTCCATGTATTTCCTATGGGGATATGAACCAGCCTATGTTAGTTTTTTTGACACTTCGAGTGTTTTTTTTTTCAAATGTTGAGCCATCCCAACTTATTTGCTGTAACGCCGACTGGCCCCGTTTTCTCCCCCAAAAAATCCCATGCGACAAAGCTGCTCCACCCAGCGACGGCGCTGAGCGGCCTGGCGCGGAGACTCGGTCAGACTCCCCGTGGAGGGAAATCCAGCGATCACCAGTTGATACTGTTGATGGTTCAGAAATCCTGCAGCACCTGTAAAAAAAATTGTAAATACTGGGGTAAAGTACCGACCTCAACTGGTGAACGCAGGATTTCTTCCATCAACAGTATGGAGAATCTACCATTCGTTTATAGGGATTTTTGATATTTCAGGTGGTGCAGCGCCAGATTTCCACCAATAGGATGTCAATAGTCTCAGATCACATCCCCAACAACAAGGTGGTTTCAATTTGTAGAGTTGGCATTCTGCTGGGGAAAATAAAGGCATAGCTATAGTTCCATGTCCCTTTTTCCCCCACCCTGCTGGTGGGGCAGAATGAATCCAAGCTACATAGCAATAGAAACCACTGAAGAAATAGATGCTTCGAAACACTTCTCTTTATATAGATGATTGTCAATCACAAAGTGCAAATAGCTACACACCTGAGAATGAACATCGAACCCAAAAATGAATATTTGGAAGATGATTACACCCTGGAAGATTAACATGGAACCTACAAATCACCCATTTAGAAAGGAAAATGATCTTCCAAACCTCCATGATTATGGTCCATGTTAATCTTCCAGGGTGTACCCTGTTCAATCAGGTGATTTTCAGGTTCCAGCCGCTAATTTTCCAGGGTGCGACCCCAAAATCAAAAAAAAACAAAAAAAAACAGAATGGTGAACCTTTCTGGTGAAGAATTGTTTGTCTTTTTCGGCCAAAAACTTAGTGGAAAACTGCGGGTGGTTGCTTGATAGGGAGAGGGATTCGGATTCCCATAATGAGATGTATATATATATATACAGTATATATTATATATCCTAGATATATCTATTGCAATCCATATATATATATACATCATTATATAATCATATGTAATTACAGTATATCCATCAAATATTGCTACATAAAATCAAGCATCCAGGTTGTCTTGAAATTCTCCGGGAGCCTGCTGCTGTTGTTCAAGTGCCAAGCGTTCTCGCTTCACCTGCAAAAACAACGTGTTTCACAGGAAAAGTAGGTCCAAAAGTCAAAGAAATTACAGTGACTGCAACGAAGTCTTGGTCTGTAGATATTTTCTGTGCTTTCCCTCAAATTTCAAGATTGATTTTGGGACATAGAATTACCCAGCTCCAAATTGAACTTGATAATGGCCATCAATGAAAGCACGCATAATTCATCTATCAACCTTTTTGTAGATTCACCCGATCTTCGCGGCAAGCACCTTCGAACGAGTTGGTTCATTTCAGCGTTTCAACCCTCTAACACTAACCAAGAGTCGTCAATTCTGAAATCTTCAAGCAAAAGGGAAAACATCTTTTGGAAACCAGCGAAATTATCCAATCAGACCCAAAAAAAAAGACATATCATTCAAACAAAAAAAATGCAAGCTGAGATCCAAAAAAACCAAACCCCCAAAATTTGTGTCTTCCAACCCTCCCCCGCCTTCTCCAAGGCATCTGCTTCCTCCTTGAGTCCGATGCTCCGCAAATACCTGGCGATTACACCCCTGAAGTTCCAACGGCTTGAAACCCACAGGTCCATCCCGCTTTTTAGAATAGTTGTTTCAGTTTAAGATGATTCTAAATGATTACAAGAAAAAAGAACTTAGATCGGATTCTTTGACCATTTTCATCCAAAGCAAAAAGATGTGCTTCTTTTTAGCCTTCTAGGTACCGTACTAGGTACCTATCTTTTTGAAAAAAAGCACCACTTTTTCCCACCACTTCTTCACCACTTCTTCTCCAATATTTCTTCCCCACTTCGGCGGGAAACCTTACATCATCCACTTCCAATTCCATCCTGAGATACCACGTGACGAAGCATCCCATCTTGGATGAATTGGGGGAGGATCTTCTCATAAACAGCTGGGGATGGAACCCACCCTAATACTGTTGATGGTTCAGAAATCCGGCTAACCACCTGGGATTTAGACGACCTTGTAAATAATGGGACAAACTATCTACAAACTGGTGCAGGATTTCTTCCATCAACAGTATTGGTTGGGTCTAGTTGGTGGTCCTTCACCCAATTTTTCGGAAAAATATGAGTCATTTTGGTCAAATTGGGAGAAAAACAACAGTGAGTTGGAGAAAACCCAGAGATGGATTTTGGCAAGCAACAAATTCTCGGGTGAAGGGTCTGGTCCACGGCTACCAACGAAAAACAACCAATATATAAATGTATCGTCAACAGATCACTATGAAATGATGGAAAGAATGTTTCAAACAATCAAGTCGAAATTTCTCTGAAGATTCTCAAAACCTTCGCAGTCACCAAACATCACTTTTGAGACGTTGGTGGAACATGGTCATCTTGGATTGAAACTTCGACCCGAAATCAGTTGGATTCTCCTCCAGTACTCCAACATAGAAAATGCTTTCCAAAATCCATTACCCTCTGGTAAACTAAGATAGCAGGCTGGAATATCCCTATCTTTAATTAGAAAAATACATCGGCTCAATCCGATTCCATTTTCCAGTCAGCTATGTTAGTAATTACCGGAGCTTTTTTCATTCTCGTAGAAGATCCGTCTTTTCCTCTTGAAACAACCCACGGTGTACAAAAATTCCCCCATTGGATCGGATCCAACTTTGGATCGATCCACTTCAGTGAAACCATTGGTGGTTGGTTCACCAACCCATCTGAAAAATATGATCCTCAAAATGGGAATCTTCCCCCCAGGTTAGTAAGGGGTGAAAATAAAAAATTGTTGAGTTGCCACCACCTAGTTTATCTTAGATGCTAACAAGACTTGTTTAAACAACAACCAAAAAAGACAGGCCATGCTCATTCTTGGCAACGTGGAAATTTTTGAAGCACATCTCGGAAATTTGGCCTTTTTTCAAACTCTAATTGGGTGGTTGAAGCAGAACCACCCAAAAAAGAAAGAAATACCCTCCCTGCAACCAACATGTCCCCTGAAAATAGACCCCTGCAAAAGGAGATTCCTATTGGAAACCATCATTTTCATGGGTTATGTTAGTTTCAGGGAGGCTATGCCATTTTAGTCCAGTTGAGACTCATTTACTATCCCTGGTTTTTTTTTGAGGCAAAAAAAAATCTCCGGAAAAAAAATCTCTGAATCAACCACCACCACCAGTAGTGGTCACTTGCCCCTACCAGGTACCCCAGCCGACAGGTAGGACACGTATGTCTTCGTGTGAGCCAACGACGGATGCAGTCCTGACATGGCACCAATCCCACAAGGCCACCCACTTGGCTACTTGGAGGATCATCCCAGTTAGTAATCATGTTTAACAAAAAAATCGTCGAAAAATGAAAGTTTCAAGGTTAGTTACCCAATTTTTTGGTCACCAAAGGTTAGCCAAAATGTCTAAAAAGGTTGTAGGGAGGTTACTTGCAGGATCATCCCATGACTTGTAAGTGGTTAATAACCATGGAGATCGTAAGTCCCCTAAGTAGGGTTGTGGGACCCCTTCCAAATGGGCTCTAAATGGCTTCTAAATGGGGATTGTATCTAACCACTTACTAAATGGGATGATCCTCCAAGCTGTGACATTCACGGCTGGTTGTTTGATTGGTTGATTGGTTATAAAACCCGGGTTTTAATCAACCAATACACCCACTTTCAAGCTATAAAAGGCCTCGTTGTTTTGCTTTGAATCGGGACCTTGAGTATTTTTTGGATAGACATATAGATAACTGAGTAGTATTGATCAGCTGTATAAACCAAATATCCATGGCTTTAGATCACTTCTCGTCTTCTTTGAAAAAAAGCATCGCTTGCAGAGCTACTATTGATGACTGAAATGGGGGTGACCACCATAGGATGTACCACAACATGGATAAAAAAATCGGCACAAAAAAAAGGGTAAAAACTGTCAAAACTCAAGTGTAGCTGCAACAACCGCCCTATGAGTTACAAAGGTTCCCTTCCTTTCATTTGCTTTTTTTGAATCTGACCCCCCCACCTCATGGAAATGATGCTGGCAGTTCAAGGTCACCACCGGCGTCCCATTCTGGAAAGGGCGGGGCGGTTTTGGTTTTTCCGTTGGTCCGGGATTGGTGAAAACCTTTGGAATCTAAGGTTATTTCCATACCAATCTGCTTATATAAGGAAAAGTGGCTGGGATCTGAGGGTGGGGGAAGAACCTTAGAGGGAGGCATCCACTTTGGCATGCCTTGTTTTTTGGTGAAGGAATGTGTCTTTGAGGTCTGAAGAATCCGGTGGTCTAGAAAGCTTTTTGTCTTGGTGAATGTTTTGTTAAGGTGACATCAATATGGCACCACCATCCGCAGCCAGAAACATAAAAGAATTCCAGTGTCAGAATTTTTCCCTTCTGCACTTTCACTGTTCATAAAAGTTGGTGATCTCAAATTCCAAAATCATGGTAATCAGGCACTGAAAATGTTAATTGAAAATGCACTTATTTTTTCGGAACAACTCTGATGTCATCTTTGCTCTTCCTACCCTCCAGTAAACTAACATAGCCACGGATTCGTTTCTCTTTTCCAAAAAGAAATGCATAAATGAATTTTAAAGAAAAAATAAATAATAAATAATAAATAATAAATAATAAATAATAAATAATAAATAATAATAATAATAATGATAATAATAATAATAATAATAATAATAATAATAATAATAATAATATATACATTTACGCCCTAAGCGAATCCCCGCCCCATTCATCATTACTTTCCCAGCTATCTTGGCTAAAACCTCACCAGGCAAGTTTCCCTGCAATTTGGGTCTTGCCTCCACAATATCTTCTGCACAAATCACGCAATGACCACCACGCAAAGGAGTATCAAAACGCGTTGAGGCCTCCAGTCATCAACACTTCTGGCAGTTTTTTTGGTTCCAGGTTGGACTTACTGTTGATGGAAGATATCCTGCACCACTTGGGATGTTGAAAAACCCTTGGAAATAATGAGATAAACTACCAACCTCAAACTGGTGCACGCCGGATTTCCCTCCAGCAACAGTACCAATTTCCCTTTAAAAGGCGACTTCTGGTTGACTTCAACGGTAGGCACCTGAATCAATTGTTGTCAAAGGAAAAGGAACAACAAATACGTGGGTGACCGATTTCATGGCGAGATATATCGTTCACGCCTTGGTCAGGGTCTCATGTCAAAGTGATATTTTTTTGGGACAAACGGCACCAAAGACTTCGGGTTGCCTTCTCAAAAAATCATCCTCATCCTCCAACAAATACACGCAACAAACATGGTAAATAAATAAACATCACAAAAATTCATTCACCAATTTTTCCACCCAATAGGTTCACTGGATTTTTTGTCCATCTACCAGGTGAGTTTCCTTTAAAAAAAATCCTTTTCTCCAAGCCTGAAGTCTGGAAACGAAGGCATCACATGCGGGTTCGGCCGGCAGCTCCCATTCTTCCTGGGCGAAAAAAAAAATCGAGAACTCACGACTGGAGATGAAGTTGTCCAACGTTATGGTGATACTGTTGATGGACAACATCAAGAAACCACCAAGGATGATGATTATCCCATTATTTTTAGGGTTTTAAAAATCCCAGGTGGTGCAGGATTTTGTCCATCAACAGTATGATATGAAAAAAACAACAAAAAAAACAACATGGGCTGCAATAACTATTGAAATGACTTGCACAGTGGTAGATTAAGAGGTTTTATAGTTGATCAGAAAATTAAATATTTTTTTCTAAGTCTTCATTTTAAAAGACCTGTCCTGTTGCCACAAAAAGAACGCATGCAGCCTTTCCCTGTTTATTCCGGGATTTCCCGTCCGCGGGCATGAGATGCCCCACAAAAACACAACCACAACTGCTGCTGGAAAACTTTGGGGGATGTTTTGGAAGTAGGTTGCCAATCCTTTCAAAAGGGTTGATTTCTGTAGGAATGATTAGAAGGTTGTTACAAAAATATACTTAATTTTGAAACATGTCTCACTCTTACCTCACAAAATGAAAATAAACAAGCTTGGCTTTGCACATACAGAGCGCAGAGCATTGTCAGCTTCAAGAAAAAAGAAGCATGCTTGGCTTGCTGATGATCCGTTAATCCCATGTAATCTCTACAGGTGGGACATCGCTTTTTCCATGAAACACATGACCATGCGCGGCGAAACTCCCTTTGCAATCCTTTTTCCGCGATGCTTGCGCATGATCTCTTAGATCCTACCGCAGTCTGCATCGGGCCTTCATGCGAAATAGCTCTTTGTGCCATTAACGCGGATCTCAGAGATCAGGTCCAGGATGTCCCGGTGAGACCGGCAAAAGCCATCCACGAAGGAGCACGCTTCCTTTGAGGGTTTGCTGCCTTCTGGGCGAAGCTATGTCGGCACCCCGCCGTAAGGTGCTGCCGAGCACGCTGCCGCAGTTCTTTCCGCCGTGAAGAAGCAAAGGCCTGGAAGATCAAAGAGGCCAGCTCCCGAACCTGGGCCTTGCGGAAGCAGTCTGTGGCCGTCTCGACAACCTTCACCATGAGCTCGGAGCCCAGGCTGCGGAGCTCATTGTACAGTGCCTCTACCGTCAGAGAGGTGCGCAGGCAAACCTGCTCAACGACACAAATGCAATATCATTTGCGCTCATCTAACCAAAACTATACAAATATAACATCAAGATTCAATCTATACGCAAGTCTACAGAATGTCAAGCGCAGACGGGGAAGGCCCTACCTTGTAGATCCATTTCTGCTAGACAATTTCAACCCTGAAAGTGGCCTCGTCCAAGTCAACATCATGTCCTTGGCCCCTCACATCTTGCTGGGCGTTCCGGTTTGGAGGCATGGCACCGGGTCGGTGTCTCTTGCACTCTGGAGCAACACAGCTAGAGCAAATGGCTTGTAGCTGCGGCAAGCGACACAAGAACTGATGGCTATGCGTTGCATTTGCCTGGAGCACAAAGTATGGCCTAAACAATTCGAACACGTTAAGGGAATCAGATTCCAAGTTCCAGGCCGCGGGTAGCGGTGACAACGTCTGTCTCCCGGCCTGGCAGCTACAGCCAGCTTGAATGGTCGCGCTGCCTGCCAGGGCAACAAGTGAAGAGGAAAAGGGATGCAAAACATGAAAGCCTGGCACCTCTCCTAGGACGGACCATGTAGGCATAGATTCATTGAAAAAGAATCGAAGACCCAGAAATGATTTATTCGAAGCTGAAATGCGACCAAAGAAACATTTCATCACGTAGGAGAAACTCCTTCAGCAGCTCAAACCTGAACATCAAGAGCTTACAACAGTGGCAAAATGAAGTTGTTGTTGGGGCCAGTGCTTCTTAGAGTGGCTCCCTGCAGATGCCTTGAATTTCTCAACCAAATTCGCGGGCAAACCTGCAGGATCATCAGCGGTGAAAAATAGTACAATGCATCAGTGAGTGGATTAATTAAGGTTTCTGATGTTTCTCGATCAGTGCCACCACCTGGTTGGCGGAACCTTCTGTCCATTGCAGCGTAGAGCAGCAGCCTGCGTTCCTGTCATGCGTCAAAAACCGCGTATGTGGTAGTCGACGAATTTGCGACAACAGTTCGAGACCGAAACCAAAGTCCTTAACATCCAACTGGGAAGGATGGGTGAGGCCAGCAACCAAAGCTTTTTGATTCTCGTCCAAGTGTTTGACCTGCCAGGGCATCAGTCGTGCCCTTTTTTGCGGCCAGGCGTCGCAAAACAGCATGAAAGCATCTAGTCTGCGGACTAAGTTGCAAATTAAAAAGCTTCAAGTCAGAAATTGAGCAAAACCCTGTTCCAGGGTTGGCTAGCCAGTCGTGGCATTCCAAATATTCCAGATGCTTGGTTGAAAAATTCACTGTGGCCACAACAGGCACACCAAACAAGTCACGGTGGTATGCGCACGTACCACCTGCAGTCGAGCCAAACTCAACCAAGCAATCGTATTTGCCTTGGAGCTTCTCCTGGTGGTTGACCAGAATTGCAAATCTCTGACGTCGTCCAGTACTAGAGCATCATTCACACCGCGCCTAAAGCTGCGCATGGCATCCGGCAAGAATTCCAAAGCTCTTCCGTCTTTCCAGTGCGGGAAGGCCCAAGAATTCGCTCCAAAGCGCCTGACACGTCAAACTCCAAGGCCCCGAAGTGCACGACATCTCCTTGGCCACCCTCTTCTGCGGATTCCTTGCTAAGGTGTGCCTGCAGCGGCGTCACCACGATGCGCAGCAGCTTCACGTCTCCGCCCAGCAGTTTGGAGAGGGCTTCGAAGTCGCAGTGCTATGGCACGCAAGAAACCCCATTTGAACTCAAACTCTGCAATCATAAAGCAGACTTCGATAGGAACGAGACTGAGGAAAGTGCAAGAAGGAGAAGTGGCAATTCAATCAGGACATGGGAAGAGACTTCACTAATCTTAACCAGAAATGATATGTCATAAAACTATAAAACCAGTCCAAGTGAAGACAAAGGCCAGACCCTCTGACCACAGCAGATGTTGTTGGATTTGTCTTGGGGGTCCAAAAGTCCCTTTGTCGTTTCCCCACTAGTCAGTCTTTCCCCTTTGTCTTCTTTTTTGAGTTTCCCCATAGTTTTTGGAGGGGATTCTCTCCTAATTTCCGCATGGTTTTCCTGTACTTTCCCATGCAACTTCCTCGGCGGTCGTCTTTCATCTAATTGATATACACCCCGGAAGATTAACATAGAACCTGGAAATGGTGGTTTGGAAAATGATTTTCCTCTTCCAGGGGTGTATTCTCAGGTTCCATGTTAATCTTCCAGGGTGTATCTATATTTCTTCTTACCTGTGTAGCAGTACCCCCTAGCCAGTGACAAGTTGATTTCTTCTTCTACAAGTGAAAAAAAAAATCCCAGTGTATCATGGAAATGATTACAGGAAAAGTGGGAACACCACAGCTGTAAAAAAAAACACAAAACACACCACACCACCCAAGAGCCGTAAGAACCCGACCTGGTCCTGGTCTTCAGCCACCAGACTGATGGGTGCCAACATACTTCCTGCAACATAGCACGATTCGACACTTCAGAAAGCCGCACAAGTTAAGGTCTGAAGCATCATCAACTTGATGTTGGGTGTCAGTAACTGAAAGACATCCTTCCCGCGACCAGAAAGCACAACAAAAAATCGGTTCGGGGGATCACCAGAAAGCTACATTCTGAAACACAAGCAAAGTAGCAAAGTCCCTAAATTACGCTCTTGCTAAGATCATAGGCCCTTTCTGCTTTCTGTTTAAAAAGATGCGTCAAGCAAAACAAACCAAAAAAACTATCGTAAAACAACAAGAACCAAGATTGACTGTTTTCAAAATAAGAGTCACCTTTTCTCGGGGAGGAGTGTGTCTTCATCTCCAAGAAACTGACCCTTGATGTGGTTGAATCCATTTTTTTCTTCCAGATAGGAATCTGATAGCCACCTTGACCAAAAATAAGGGCAGGGACAATGGTACCTAAGAATCCAGCTCCCTGGTATCAAGGTCTATGTAGTTTTGAGCGGAGTCACCGATTGGATTGTAATTTTTGTTTACCCCCTTCCACACCACAGACTTGAAAGTTTATTGGAAAAATCATCCCCATGGAAAAGTCTGGCTGATGAGAAGCCAGACACCCCACCCCCCACCCCGAAAACTAACATGGAAGCCAAAAATGCAACATTTGGGTCGATCTGTTTTTCCTTTTCCTCGGGGGCCTTTTTCACTTACCAACCCCTTGGTTTTCGGGAGTGTCTCCGTCTCACCTTGATGATTCCCAAATGTCCAGCTGGCTCCAGTGAACCTACCCCCCCTGGGAAAAACTAACATGACAATGGGAAATCACGACTCTCAATAGGAGATACATCTTCAAACGGTTGGGTTTTCCAGTGTCATGTTAGCTTCCGGGGTGTAGATCCACCCTCCCAGCAGGACCTTCTTCACTCTCCACTCTCGGCCGTGCTACAACGTTAGGAAGCACCCGCAAGAGCAAGCCCCCATCCTGGTGGTTTTGGAAAGGATGCGGGTTTTGTTCTCAGTGGACCTATGCAACAACCAACATTCTCGCATCCAACATTGCCACATCAGTACAAATGATCCATTGATGTTCTGATGTTTTTCACAGACACACCTGACTTTTGAAAATCAAAAAGGGAGTTCTTCAAGAAAGACTTCCGGGAGAAAAAGATTCCACAAACACTAAAAAATCCAGAAAACCAAGAGTGGTGCATGAAATGGTGGACTTCAAAACAGTCTTTGCAACTAGACTCCATAAATTTCACCTGCTTTTACCTCCCACTTCTCATGGTGAACAGATTTGATAGAATGCTTTTCGTGGAAATCAATCCATCCTTGGGCCTTGGGAATCTCCAACGACATACCCAACTCTCCAAAAAAACGAAGTGCTGAAACTTTACCCACACATTGACATGACCCATCATCAGTCTATGTTTAAAAGAAAAACACACACAAAAGACTAGATCTTTTGCAAAACAAACATCTCCATCATAGAAACCCAACGGATTTTCCGATCACAAAAAAAAAACATCTCAATGTGAACTCCTTCCAACGCAACTCTTCTGCCCCTTTTTTTGAGGATTAAAAAAAGCACACGTACACACTCTCGAAAAACGAACCTATCCCCTGAAAAATGCTGCTTTGGAAAAAGACTGTCCTTTCAATTATGTGGAAATGTTAAATGTCCAGCCACTAGATTTGAAGGGAAAATGCCTGTTTCAATCTTTTGAAGGCTGGAGATTTTGTTGAAAATCACGATTCATGTGAAGATTTTCAGCTCCCTTCGAAACACAAATGCATAAACATAGATGTTCCCCAAAAACAAAAACAAACCCAAGGGTTTTTTTTCAGCACCCCCCCCCCCAAAAAAAAAAAACACATACATAGCTGTAATCCCAGCCACCCCAGCAGCTAGAAAATTTTCAACAAAAACCACCCACCTCTGGCCGCTCCAAAGCCACCACTGAGACTGACCTGAAAGGCGCTGCATATTTTGATGATTGGATCCATGATTATTTTTTGAAAGAAAAATGATGATGAGTATGGATGATGATGATGATGATGATGATGATGATGATGATGATGATGATGATGATGATGATGTTGATGATCTAACAGAGGTACTTTGATGATGGTTACTATTGTAGCTACTATATTTCTTATCCCTGAAACGAAAAAGTTCGCACCTGAAAAGATGGCAGGCCTCAAGAGGAAAGTAATCTTCCAACCATCAATTGTCACGGGCGACATGTTAGTTTAAGGGATGGTACTATAGCTTGATTGCTTTTTTCAAACTATTTTCACTCCGCAGCATTTGTTGGACAAAAAAAGGGGTCGGCCAAGTCATTTTTCGATACATAAAAACACACGTACATATGGCACGGGATTGCTCCACTTGTGTGGTGAAGGTGTAACTGTGTAACTTGCTTGGGGAAAAATGCCTGGCCAAAAGAAAGGGAGAAAGAAAAAGTCCTGCCGACAACTTCCTTTTTACCGTTAAACGGTACGGTTGTTTATGTCTTCCATCTTCGATGATTTGTTTCCACTTATATACAACATTTCATATCTCCTGAAAAAAAAAAAAAAACAATATTGAGTGGATGATTTTCCTTTTCCAAAGGTGGGATATGTTAGTTCCCTGAAACCAACAGCTCGCCCCTAAAAGTAAGCCATCCCAAAAGGAAACCATCATCTTCCAAGCATCCATTTTCAGGTGCGAAAAATGTTAGTTTCAGTGGAGGGTAGTTCCGTGGAGGAAACCACTCCGGTAAACTAACATGGCAATGGAAAATCCACCCGGATTGAAGATATACCCTCCCTGAAACTAACATTTTCGCCCCCCAAAATGGATGCTTGGAAAAACTATGTTCCTTTTGGGGCCCAGTCAATTTTCAGGTGCTTTTGCTGTTAGTTTCAGGGGAGGTGTATATATTTCCTATTGAAAATGGGGGAGTTTTCCAGCCAGTCATCTTAGTTTGACATCTACATCCCAGGCCTTTCACGCTCCATCTCCCTCAAGTCTCCCCGGCTCAACTCGCATCGTGGTGTTGCTGGCACTGCTGCGAGGTAATGAGACACCTGAGGTCTGCGAAATTTATTTAAAATACATGGTGATCTAGTTGGTGGTTGAACCAACCCATCTGAAAAATAACCGCCCGGTTTTGCGTGCGACAAAATTGCAACCCACCAAATTTTCACATGAAGACCCCCAAGTTGCTTCACAAAAAGTTACCCTTCCAAACAAACAGCCCGCCATCCCTTCACTCGGAAGGTTAGGTACAGAGATGATTCCTTCCCATTTCTTCGCAAAAATGGACTCTTACCTTTTTTTTCTGAAAACTGCAATTTGATGACCTTTAGCGCAAAAAATATACTAGTTGGTGGTTTCAACCCATTTGAAAAATATGAGTCAAAATGGGAATCTTCCCCAACGATCGGGGTGAAAATACAGTAAAAAAATGTTTGAAACCACCACCCA
The DNA here is from genome assembly GCA_000507305.1 of Breviolum minutum Mf 1.05b.01. Taxonomy (NCBI): domain Eukaryota; class Dinophyceae; order Suessiales; family Symbiodiniaceae; genus Breviolum; species Breviolum minutum. The sequence continues at coordinate 135,459 of DF240009.1, forward strand.
GTCATGATAAAGTTGACTTCAAAAATCCCTCATTATCAAGTTTCTTCACCCCCTGGAGTTATCAACTAAAAGCATCACCATCATTTTGAAACCACCACCTAGTGTTGGGGTGGGGGGTTCCATGTTTTACAAAACTCTGGCCCATGCCATCCCGCCAATCCAATCCAAGCTCCCCCCACGCGACAGTGCGCGCATGGCCGAGGTCGGCGACGTCACCGGGAGACGGGCCTTAGGTTAAGTGATTTAAGGGATCCTGGATTTCGAATGGATTTTATGACATAATCCCTATACCCTCCTGGGAACTAACATATCAAAATAGAAAGGCACTTTTTGAAGATGATTTTCCTTTTCCCCAGGTAGGATATGTTAACTCCCTGGAGGGTATGGGTGTTTCCTAAAATGGTGGGTTTCCCCAACAATCCCATGGGTTTTCCTACTACAAATCCCTACCATGAGCCCCCCAAACCTAGATTTTTAGACGTTTTTATGGTAAATAACCTGGTTTTTAGGTGGCCAAAACCTTCATTTTTCATGGTTTTGGGGGCTTTGTTAGAATGGTGGGATTCCCCAACAATCCCATTGGTTTTCCTACTAAAAATCATCAACTATGGGGTGTTTTGGGGGTACCACCATTTTAGGAAACCCCCATATGACTGGATAGCAAATTGAAAAAACACCTATATAACCCAACCAACCAAGATGTTTTTTGGTCCTTGATCATTTGAACTAAACAAAACTTGTTTGGTTTTCTGAGACAACGTCATTTAGCACAATGATCCTGTATACAAAAGTGTGTCTCGCAGAAGTTTCACCTTTAAGTTGGAGTTTTAGGAGGCTCCAATAGGTAGCCTGCCCGATATTATTGGCTATGTGTCAGGCAACCCCGGCTTTTTCATCGCACCTGCCCCTCCATTTTTTGATGATTTGACCATGCCAGCCATTTAAAACTGAATCTGAGGTGCAGTTATCTAGATAACTGCACTAATCAGTTTAGAAACTTTGCTTCATGATTGTGCAAAGTAGTCGTGAGTATATAAATACATTTTTTCTATGCATACACCATATGTATATCAGCACTGTGTGGAAGAAAAACATCAACCTCCTTGACATGAGATGGAAGCATATCCAAGGTCTTAAACAAAACATTGAAACATGCGAGCCACCTCACCCTTACCGAGGGAACCTGGTACCTCCTCCTAATTCATAGTCTTAAAAAGGAAAACAGTGCTAGGAAACAACCAACTTCCCAGGGATGCTGGCTCTATGACTCAGTGAACTTTTACCTTAGCTACCCATAGGAGCCTCAAAAATCTCCTGATTTGTGGTCGTGAGCCCCAGCATTCTTCCTGAGGTTAACTCGCATCCTAAGAAGTTTTTTGTTGTACTCCCTAAAACTCACAGTTCGCCCCCTGAAAAATGAGGCTAGCAGACTAAGTCTTAGTTGGGACCTGGTGGCCTATGTTCAGATTGGAGATGCTGTTGCTTTCAGTTAGGGGGGATACCCCAACTGTCAGGTGAAGCACCCCATTTTTTCTAACAACGTGGGGGACCGCCGCAGAAAGTCCCTTTCCGCCGCTGTGAAAAAACCCACGGGTTTTAATCTGCAGAATCCAAGCTTGAAGTTGGAACAAGATGGCTCAATGACTTGAAAGATATGATTTTTGAAAAGAAATGGCTCATTACAATGGCTTAGGAAGAAGAAAACAATGACTTAAATGTGTCAGTGTTATTCGGAAAATAACGAAATCTCACTTGGCCCTTTTTCAAGAAAAATAAACCAACTTTGGGGCTGAAATCTCCCCAACAAAAATGTCACGTGCCCACCAACTACAAGCATCAACCCCTCACCTCTCCCAACTTCAACTCTCCCTGTCCACTGAGATGTCTCCCGACGTCAGTCACCTCCACACTTTCGGTGGCACCACAAACAGCACAACCTGGATTTTTTGCGGACTCAAAAAAATGCACCGAAACATGTAGTTTTTTTGATTTTGTTTCCTGGGATGTTGGGGAATTTTAGAAATCCCCAGTCGGTTGGGGATCAGATTTCAAGGTGTCTTTGTGTGTTTTTGATATCAAAGTGTGGTACTCCCAAACTGCACTTTAGTATATTCGGCAAGCACATCAAAAAGAAACACACGGATTCCTTCACTAGTTGGTGGTTTCAACCCCTTTTGAAAAATATGAGTCAGAAGGGGAATCTTCCCCAAGTAGGCGGGGTGAAAATAAAAAATATTTGAAACCATCACCTAGTTCACCCTTCAATCCTCATAAAATTGGCAGATGTACAAAATGAATCTTTAGCACTGCAAAGGACCTTCAACTCCCGAAATTCCGGGCTAAAAAAAAAGTGGCAAAAAATGTGACCACTGTTTTTGGTTGTTCCCAGCTGTAGGCGTGCGGCCTTCATTAGGGATTTGGGAACTTTGGTTTGAAAACCACTTTGACAGGCCTGGGAGGCCCTCCCAAAAAAAAAACGGACTCTATATAATTGGCCTTGTTTTTCAGTATGTCTTTTAAAAATCAGAACTAGTTGGTGGTTTCAACCCATCTGAAAAATATGAGTCAAATGGGATCATTTCCCCAGGTAGGGATCAAAATAAAGAATATTTGAAACGACCACCTAAAGAAGAATTCAACAAGCCAACTTGCCATGTCATTTCCCAAAGGGAGTAATCAATTGGTCGACCCAATCATTTGAAAGATGATCTCAGCTCACATGTCATTTGCTCAATCCCTTTGGCTACCATGGAATCGCAGCTGTAAAAAAAAAGGCACCCCACACACTGACAAAAAACAAAACAATGCATAAACATAAACACCTGATCTTCTTTCCACTTTCCATTTTCGCATTTCCATGTCTCCCTTTTTTAGGGGATGCTTCTTTTCCTGCTTTTTTTTGATGGCAATACTGTAGATACTAACAAAAAGTTGGGCATTTGGAAAAGGTAATACCTTTCAAAATACTGTTGATGGTTCAGAACTCCGGCTAACCAGTTGATACTATTGATGGTTCTGCAATCCGGCTAACCAGTTGGTAAGCAGGTGATCCCATTATTTACAGGGTTTTAGCACCATCCCAGGTGGTGATCGCCGGATTTCTGAACCATCAACAGTAGTTCATCCCCTTATTTATGATCGGGTTTTAGCACCATCCACAAAGGTGGTTTTTTCTCGCACCGAGCTTGAGATTCCCCGACAAGGGCATTCTGCAGCATCCGCAATGGCCTTCTTGGTTACGGGGCCCCGTGACCAACAAAAAAGAAACCCCCAAAAAAACTCAACGTGACCACGGAAAACCAACAAATGTCCCCTTAAAAGGGGTGACATCAAAAGGAAAGGCTTGTCTTCCAAACCTTTTTTTGCAGGGGACATGTTAGTTTTATCATTATCCCACCAAAAAAAAGAAAACTAAGTAGCTGGACATCTGGATAAAAAGCTGTCACTAGATTGTTGGGATGACTTCATATGAGGCTTCAAGTACGGGGTGAACATAGGGATGGCTTTTTTTCCATGGCAGGAACGAAGGACACCAAAGAAAAAACAGCAAAAATCTCAAAAGAAGCCACAGTCAGATCATCACTTCTGTTTGGGAACGTTTTAAAAAGCTAGCCCCAAATGTGTGATGAATACCACCAGTGAAAAGGTCAAGAAACTAAAAGATGTCATGAAAACTTGAAATTCTAACAGAGGCCATTTTCATAACAAATGATGTCGCAAAACAACAAAAAACTTATAAGATCTACACCCCAGAAAACTAACATAAAAATACCGGAACAAGGGGGCCATATTTGAAAGGAGGTACCAAATCATAATTTGGGGTATCTATGTTGATTTTCNATGTGTGATGAATACCACCAGTGAAAAGGTCAAGAAACTAAAAGATGTCATGAAAACTTGAAATTCTAACAGAGGCCATTTTCATAACAAATGATGTCGCAAAACAACAAAAAACTTATAAGATCTACACCCCAGAAAACTAACATAAAAATACCGGAACAAGGGGGCCATATTTGAAAGGAGGTACCAAATCATTAATTTGGGGTATCTATGTTGATTTTCGGGGGTGTACACCCCGGAAATTTAACATAGCCCCTAAAAATAGGCAATCCCGAAAGGAAACTCATCTTCCAACCATCATTTTTCAGGGGCTATGTTAATTTTCGGGGGTGTACCTCTCATGGAACTTTCCCCTACGGCTCCACCAACATTTAGATGGCTAGAGTTTCCGTTTCGGCCATCGGAAACGTCCAGTCCCATCTGCAGTTTTCATGGTGGATTTCCCATTGTTCAAACTGACTCAAGGGTAGAATCACCTTTGTATACCGAAAACAGCATGCCAAACATATCATCTTGAAATTTTGAAATGTCATGATAAGGATCACTTAAAACTAAATATCCAAAATGATGGCTTTCCAAAACAAAGCTAAGTCGTATTTGCAGTTACATCAAGGTAAAGGTAGAAATCACCCACTAGTTACACATGAAATAGCAATTGTACATATTCTATCCCATGATTTACTTCTCTTTCCTCATTCTTTACTTAAAAAACCACCTGACTTTTGTCCCCGAGTTTGTATGTTTTTGTCCATCTCATTGAAACTCCCCACACCACGGCTGCACCACCGCACCGTTCGAGCTCCACAGCTGTGACAAAAGAGTCGTCCATCTGCGGCGGAAGCGCCTTCAGGAGTGAGTGAGTCAGGTCTGGGAGGTTTGCATTTATCCAAGGTTGTTTCAACACCCCTTTGGAACACACCCCTAAACCTTTACCACCGGGCTATAAAGGGATTCCTTTCATAGTTGGCTAGGGGGATTGCCTGGGGTGTGCTCTAGGGGTGTGTTGTAACTTCCTTGGAATTTATAAAGTTAACATATGTTTTCATCCATTACTTGGAGGATCATCCCAGTTACTTGTAAGTGGTTAATAACCATGGTTATTCCCATTCCAAATGGGCTAAATGGCTTATAAATGGGGGTGATCCTAACCACTTACTAAATGGGATGATCCTCCAAGTACCATCTTCTCTCTGCATCAACCCTTTTAATCACATCCATCTTAAGACCCTCCTTAAAAGGTAGGGTGATACTGTTGATGGCTCAAATCCGGCAAACTCACCACTTGAGCTTGATCGGTTCATCCCAGAAATAAAAGACGTGTTTTAGCACCATCCCAGCTGGTTGTATGGGATTTCTGAACAGACCAGCAACAGTATGGTTTGAAAAAAAACACCAAAAAGTAGCCGACATAAACGGAATAGAACGTTTGTTGGGTCATGTTTAATGGAAGTTGTATATAAATAATAGGTATAATACTGCAAGAGTTACAGGAAATGTCAACGTCTACCTTAGCTTTATCACTTTCAAAGAGGGATACATTGGAGGAAGAGCTGTAATTCACAAAAAGGATTGTTTATAAGTAAAAGTCTGCTATTTTGAAGGAAAGCCTTTGTAACCAAAAAAATTGTGTACTTCTTGTCTAAGAGTGGGCGTTTGTGCCATGTTGTTTCGCGGGCACTCAGCCCAGTCGCTACAATTCTTTTCTAGGTGTAACTAACCCCCAAAATTGTACACATGCAAAGATCTCTTTATAAACTGCATAAAAAACAAATACAAAGCATATGGAAGAATCCTATGGTCCTTGTCTCCTGCTTTCCCTGCATGAATCCTCACCAGGTAGGCATGTTTTTGCCGGAGACATGTGGGGGCCCAAGTTTTTTGGGCAGCTGGAATCTGCAAAATCCCCTTCCCGGGACCTCAAATTAGAAGAATTGAAGAAAAAAAATCGGCCCCAAAAAATATTCTACAGTAAATCATCTATAAATCTAGGAGGCCTCAAAATAGAAGAGTTTTGTTGTCAATCTTGCTTTCGAAAATCAAAAATATTTTGAAAATCTTCTGACAGAAATGCAGTATATACAGTATATATAATTGATTTAGAAGATGTTCGAACACAAATCCCTCCTCTAGCGTTTTTGTATTTCAAAAAAAAATGGGCGAAAATCTTCTGAATCTGTTTGTATGAAAATTTTGGTTCGAAATTCTTCTCCATAAATGCAGGAAATGGCCAACACCACATAAGGCCTATTTCTTCCCTCATACAGGTGAGGGCAATCTCCAAAAAAACCAGCCGGCTGCAAGAGGAAAAGTAACCGCGTTCCAAAACCGAACGAAACCTCCTCCAGGGAGGCCTCCAATTTTCAGGTTTCATTGTGAGTTATCTTCCAGTTGTCCAACATCGAGCCGTCGAGACCGATGAAAGTCTCATCACGGCACCGAAACGAGCAAAGGAAAAAAAAGAAGATCCGTTTATACTATACATATATATGGATATGATCAGATATGTATGTATACGTAATATCATCTATACATATATGTATATGCAACATACCGATATTTGTACAAAAGGCTTTTGCCGCGCTGTGTATGAGCGGAGCTCTACATAAAAAAATTTGGTCGACATTGAATTCATTTGCATATAGGCTCCGAGTAGATCTTGGGCTCTTCATGTCAAACAAAAGTTATGCACTAACTTCAAATACTCACCCTCCCCACTAGGATCATGTTTTAAGTGATCGCTGTTAACCTTTCCTTTACCACCGTTGCTGGAGGGGGGGGGGGTGCATCATACATAACGTCAATTCGGCCTGCTCCCATGGTCACCAAGGCCAAACCATGTCGGCGAAAGATGTTCCACAATGCGTTCCCTTGACGTCACAATATGCTCATGTCAAGTTGTTCCAAAACATGAGATTTCCAGAAAGAAAAAATAGAGCGTTTTTTTTCAAAAATTCAAGATTTAAGAAATTAATCAGGAGGATGACCCATGATGCCCATGATTTCCTCGAGAAATAAACCTTGCCACTTATGGCAAACCCAACCTGCTACAAATACATACAATAGATATATTATATATATTATATCTTTATATGTACACACATTTGGATTTGTATCTACTAAACATCATATACGCCGTGGTATCCATTTGCTTGAACCGCTTAAACCAAAGCTTCAGGGCCCGATGCGATGGCACCAAATGGACCGAAAAACCGTTCCCTTAATGAAGATACGGCCAATAAATTCACATGTTGAACCCAAAAAAATCTAGTTTGTGGTTTCAACCCATCTGAAAAATATTAGTCAAATTGGGAATCTTCCCCAAATAGGGGTGAAAATTAAAAAAAATGAAACCACCACCTAGAAACGATTGATGATTTTCGAAGACTGATGATTGATGATTGTTTTACATGTTAAATTTGAGAAACTATTATCCTGTTGGTTTTGCTCAGGTTCCATGAGTGTTTCGGTTGTTTCCACATCGACGTGTCCACATTGACACAGGGAATCACCATCATACCCTATCCAGTGATCTTCTGATGATAGAGCAAGGTTAATACATACCTTTAGTTGGCGGTCTTTTACCACCTATTTGAAACGTCTCAATCAAATTGGATCATTTCCCCAGGGGATCGGTGTACAAATGCCATAATGTCTGAAACCACCACCTAGATACGGACTGTTTTCTCATATATCACCAGTTTCATGGTTCCTTTCAAGCACTCCTTGCAACCCCTCACATTTCTCATCCATGCCCACCAATGCTTTCACACATCTTCCTGACTTCCCCTTTTGCCATCTCCGAAAGAAAACAACGTGGCCTGCATGTACCCAAAATATTGAACCCCTACAATCTCACCCCCCCAAAAAAAACTTACACATTTTGCGGGATATAGACGGCGTTCCGTCGCATCCAGCGGAATTAAACTGGTTATTAAATGTTTAACTTGGGCAGTTTCTCATGGATGGGCATTTTAATGAACACATCTTCAAGGATAGGGATGAAAAATTTCCCTGTTTTTGCCTTGCCTGTATGGAATATGGGAATCTTTCCCCACCAATTTTGTTGGGGGCATGACACAAAAGTTTGAAGATAGGAAGCACGATTTAACTATTTACTTCCAATGATTCTCGAGCATGCTTTTTTTTGTGTCTTTTTCTTCCATTTTTTCCATGACCTCAACTATACACCAAACCTTTTCCGATGACCAAATGACCAAATCCTTTTGCTCACAGCAATTCACAGCAACTCACAGCAACTCACAGCAGCTGACAGCTCAACGTCTGCAGAGCTTCTCTTTCACCATCTTCCAAGGATGTTGCACCTCCCAAGGCATCTTTGCAGCATCATGACAAGTCAGGTAGCCTGCACGGTCTTCCTTTAAGATACCCACTTTCCAACCTGAGACTGCAAAAGGACACAGAAATGGCGCTCATCCTGTTGATGGAAGAAAATCCTGCACCAGGTAGTTTATCCCATCATTTACAGGGTTGTTTACATCCCAGGTGGTGCAGGATTTCTTCCATCAACACTATGACTAGTGACTAGTAGTATTCAACTTGGGAATATCATCAAATTGCCATGCTTCTCTCATGGTATCTTATCTCATCCCAATCCATTTGTTGAATCTGGGAGTTTTTCTTTCTCTCCGAAAGTCCCCACCTTTCCAAATGTTACCAAGTTGCACTCATCAAAAGTTTACCCCCATTTATGACGACATGAATTTCTGACAAAGATGTCATCAAAGGCTCAGTTGCAAATAGGAAAAAGAAAAAAATCATGTGCCATTCCTTAGGGGTTTTTTTCAGAATGCGTAAAAAATCTGTCCGAAGCAAATGTTCCAGCGACAGGAGTATTTAGGACTGTAAAAGACATGCTGGTCTGTGCACACCAGTCGTTTCATAGGCCCTCGAATCTCACAACGAATTTGTTGAAAGAAGGGCCGCTCACCAAAGACATCGGGACGTTGATAAAAGAGGCCACACAACTTCTGGAGGATGATCGGGTTCTCTACCTGATCCGCTGGTTGCAACAAATTGCATCACTTTTTCGGGGTGGAAGTGGATCGGTCCATAAATTATGACCTTAAAAAAAGTTCACTTCCAGGAATCCATGTTTGAGTCAACGCTTTTCTGATGATGAACAAGAACAAGAACAACAACAAGAACAACAACAAGAACAACAACAACAACAACATGCG
>DF240010.1:0-76608 GCA_000507305.1 Breviolum minutum Mf 1.05b.01
GCCACCGTGGTTCCGGTGATCTCCACAGAACCACCCACTTTCTCACTGGATGCGGCTTTGTCTCCACCACGAGCAAAGCCAGCCAACTCCGAAGCCGCAGCACTCAAGGCTGGCTCCACCTCACCAGCAATTACCTCCCACCCTTCTGACTGCTTCACTTCTTTCAAAGCTGCCGCCAACTCCTCCAAGGCCAAAGTCAGACGAGTCACCATGGTCAAGACACGAGGAGCGACTGAAGGCTAAAAGGCGGCGGTCCATCCAACAAATGCTTTCGATTCAAAACTCTTTGCCAGTTTCTGTCTAGCATCTCTGGATAAACTTCCCATCACGTGGGCAGAAAAAGCTGTGTGAAGATAATGTTGCAAAGTGGTGGCTGATTTCCATCTACCCGCAAACTGTAAAGCCCCCAAATTCTGATTCTGACGAAACATGTATGTAGCTCCTCCGGACCGAAACGATCCCAGCGTGAAGTGGCACTCCTCCAGCGACAGACGACTGCAGGCCATTTGCAACCGTGCTGCCCAAAGATAGCGTGAGAGACTAAAAAGCAGAGCATTGCGAGGCAAACCAGCAACCCACCAACGCAGCCATGCCACCAACGCACCATCATAGGATAGTACAAATTGACTCTTCCAAACCCTTCTTGTTTTTGGTTCCCTAATCACCACAACCAACCCTGGGTCAACATCACCCACCTCAGCAACTTCAGGGAAACTAATGTCATTCACTCGAAGACGAAGGAGCTCGCTAGGACGCAGCAAGCAGCTAAAAGACAACCAAGATCCCAGAGCCGCTGACCACCAAATTAGCCGCTCTTTCCCTTCTACCAAACGACCCTCAGCCAGCATGACCAGAAGAACACCATCCAGGCAGTACTTTGTAATGGGGACTCTCGACCTTGAAGGTAATAGTTGTTTCCAACCACGCACCGCAGCCCACGTACCCCGAAGTAGGGGACCAGAAAGCTTTAGCTTCTTCTGCAATGATAAAACACCCAAAGTCACCCAATGCAAACGCTCACCGTCACGGTGTGCAGCCTCTACAGCCTTTTCCAAAATCCGGTCAACCAAATGAGGGGGAGTATCACGAGTGATAGTAAAACCCAAAGTTTCCACCAAAGCTACCAACCACCAACCTGCTTCACGAAGACTTTTACGATAGGAACGGCTCAAGCCAACCGCTCCCAACCGCACCATCCAGCCAACGCTGATAAGATTTTGCAAGGGCACCACAAAAACCTAGAGGGTAAGCTCCAGCCAACTTTGCACGAGCACCACGCAAGGGAGGTCCATGCACCAAACAACCAGGGCACTGTCGAACCACACTAGGCAACCAAGGAAAAGTACTAAGTAGTCTTGTAGGTTTCCTGTTGGGGGGTCCAACTCGGTCGTCCTTGTAAGCACACCAATGCACTACATGAGGGCGAGCGCCACCACGAGAGAAAAATGGTTGGGTCTCATCCAATAACCAAGCTTGACTTCCCAAAGGGTGTTCCAGAGTAAAGGGGATCCCATGCAAGATACAGCTATCGATCAGTTCAAGGGCCCGTCTCCAAAGTTGATTTCCCCTAAGGACTTGTGGGTTACTTTCATCACCTTCAGGACAACCTTTAGGGCGAAGAGGACCACCAACATCCAGGTTACGAAGAGGACTAAAGCTACCGCAAGGTGGTGCAAACCAAGCCCATGCAACAAGCCCCACAGCCAGCAGCCAATCCAACCAGGGATCAAAAACATCCCTCCCCAACTCAATCTCAACCGGATCATGCATCTGAAAACCAGCATCCACAAAGGCCCTAGTGAGTCTAGCAGTTCCAGCGAAAATCTCAATGCCAAATTTGTTGTTACTACCGACACCCAATGCACGTAACCAGCAAGGAGGAGATCGAGGTGGAGGTAGAGGAGAAAACCTTGAAGGATAATCTGCAATATTGCTAGCCGTTTCCACCCACAACAAAGCCAGAGTTAACTGAGCAAAGACCAGGAAGGGGACCAAACCACGCATGATACCATTAAGTTTGAAAGAGCTGGATCGGCCTTTGGCGAATGCCCCACAACAAACTCGACTGTCATTCAAGCATATCTTGATGTTCTTCCTTAATGAAAAATCTGACGACTCACGAATGATCTCTCTCTTCAATGCTCTAGCCTCCTGTAAATTGATGTGGGATGTTTGTCTAAAACTGTAGCTAGATACCACTCTCCAATCCAAACATTCGGCCACTGTGCTTGCAAAAANAAAAAGTGACGGCTCTTTGGGAGGAGCTCCTTTATTCCAAGCCAACACGTCTTCGCCTCTGTCAAGTCTGACGGCTTCGCCTCGCACTTCAGCTAGACGCCACAGAGCCATAGACAGCTCTTCCGTCACCCCAGCTTCAACGGCCCCACCCGACGTGGGCGTGGCATCTGTAGCCAGCACTACAGGGTTCACCTGTTTCCTCATATCCCAGAAACAAAAAGGAAGATACAAAGCCATGCTGAGAAGTTCATCACGAATTTGAGGGGGAATCCAACAACGTCTAGAGCAATGCATAGTCCCAATAAATTGGTAAACATGATGTTGAAGAGCATAAAGTTCTCGCTTATATTGAAAAGCAAAACATACGAACCCCATCAACTTCTGCATCGTCACTAGCGTGCTAAAGCCCTCATGAGCGACACGCCAAATCAGCTGCCATACTTGTTGCCTCACTTCAAGAGGAGCCCCAACACGGCCCTTAAGGCCATCCACTGCTGCACCCCATGCTTTGAAAAACACCTGGCCCCTAAAAGCCTTGTGCTCCGCACGATGGAGCCCAGCTTGTTCATAGCCACGTTCTGCTGCTGCCATCCTCACAGCATCAGCATCTGAAGGTGCCATCTCAGGCGGCTCGAAGTCTGGCGTCACCACCTTCCCAACGTCCATCTTGTAGGTCACCAGCAGGTCATCCAGGTAGATGCCCTCCCATAGTGGTCCATCAGGAACTGGCTGTCCGTAGACCAGGGTGGTCTCCGGCAAAAGCATTCCTTCCTTTCTCAGCACTGCTTCATGTACTGCTTGAGCTATGTCACAGGCATTGACATCTCCCATCCCCAGCACTCTAAAGCAAGCCCGGTGAGGAATTGCTGGGTCCTTGCCAAAACGCTGGACCAACTGGGGAGCCACTCGACGACCCACTGCATTGTACTTGATCCAATTCTCGGGCAACCGAAGACTATAGTAGTAGTTCCGAAGGTCATCCCCAGAACCACGTAGAATCTCCGTGTCCTTCAGCAACATCCTGCAGAAGCAAGCACGTGCTGGAAGATGAGCCCACACCAAACGGGACATAGTAGCGTTCTGGGGACGCCGGTCCAGTATGAGTCTGTCCTCCGTCTCATTCTTCGCCACGCAGAACAAGCCACCGACCATCAAGTCACCAGTGGAACTTCTTGGCAACTGGTCCTCAGGAAGCAAAGTCACCATTCCTGTCTCCAGTAACTTTAGCATCAGTCCAGTTTCTTCTTCAAGAGGTACTCGATGACAAGCCTTGACCACCTCACCCCACAAGGCCTCAGGGAGCCGCAAAGACTCCCCNAGACGATGACGCTTTGATTCAGCTTCAATTGGAACTGAGTTTTCCATCTGCGAAATTGGAAATTTGACAATTAGCTGTTTTGGTGGACTTCTCTACGAGCTTGGTTGCCGTGATGTCTGTGAATCGTGAAAAACGGGCTGGGTTTGGAGAACTGTCATGACACATTGAGGTTCCTTGGAACCGAATCAGTGCAAAACGTATTCCATACATAGATTGCCGATCCACATTCACAGGGGAGCAGCTTCTGTGGGTGTTCTTTGTTTTGAAAACTGTGACGGTACGATTCAGTTTCAGTTTGAATTGAACGTGCCAACTACTGAGTTGACATTTTGGTGGCCAGAAATTTTCTTGGAAGCCATCAAGTTTGGCTGTCAAGTGAAAAATTGCTTTTTGAACACTTTTACACAGCAATTGCTCTTAGAAAAAACAAAGAGCTGTTTTCGTGGACACTCCCTACGCGAATGGGCGTCCTGACGTCTGTGATTCGTGAATCATGGGCTTGGTTTGGAGAACTGTCTCAACGCCTTAAGGTTCCTGGAACCGAATCAATGCAAAACAAATTCCATACCTAGAATGTCGATGCAGATTCAGGGTGGAACAGCTTCTGTGGGTGTTCTTTGTTTTGAAAACATTGACGGTATGATTCAGTTTCAATTTGAATTGAACTTTCCAACTGCGGGGTTGACATTTTGGTGGCCAGAAATTTCTTGGAAACCATCAAGTTTGGCTGTCATGTTGGGGAGGGCCCTTTGGAAGAGACAGATTTGCTTTTTGAACACTTTTACACAAAGAATTTTCTCAGAAAATATCATCAGTTCTTTTCGTGGACGTTCCCCACGTGATTTGTTTCCGTGATGTCTGTGAATCGTGAAACACGGGCTTGGTTTGGAGAACTGTCTTGACACCTTAAGGTTCCTTGGATCCCAATCAATGTAAAACACATTCCATACACAGAATGTCGATGTACATTCACGGGGGAGCAGCTTCTGTGGGTGTTCCTTGTTTTGAAAACATTGACAGTATGATTCAGTTTCGGTTTGAATTGAACTTTCCCACTGCGGAGCCGACATTGTGGTGGCCAGAAATTTCTTGGAAGCCATCAAGTTTGGCGGCCCTTTGGAAGAGCAAAACTTGCTTTTTGAACACTTTTACACAGAGAGTTTTGAAGTGTTTTCGTGGACATTTTTTTTACATGATTGGTTGCCGTGATGTGTGTGAATCGTGAAGCACGGGCTTGGTTTTGAGAACTGTCTTGACACCTTCTGGAACCTAATCAATGCAAAACGTCAGAATGTTTTTTTTGTTTTCAAGACAATGACGCTTTGATTCAGCTTTAATTGGAACTGATTGCGGAGCTTTTGAAGGGCATTCACGTAGCCAGAAACCACAGCCATCTCCTGCTTGTTGCCGCCGAACTCTTTGCGAGAAAGAGGATCGGCTATGCCCGTCAAGAGCCAAGCCGTGGCCCAGTCTCCTCCTTGGATAACGGATTGCATCTTGGCTTTCAAGTTCTGTACGAGCTGCGCCGTTCCGGCCTCCACCTGGCCGGAACGGAGCAGCTCGTACGCCTCCGCATCCATCACTGCACATCGGTAGATTCCTTTGAATTTCCCCCAATTCTGACGTTTGAGGTACTCCTTCAAGGTCCACGGCTGATTGGGCAGGATGCCCAGCTCCTCTCGCACCTCCTGTTCGAAGGCATGGATCACCTGACGAGGCCGGCTCTTGATTCTCCTGTGAAGCTTGTGCAAGGTCGAGACTGCTTTCATGCCTTGGTCTTTTTGATCTCCACTGTCGTCTGAAGACTCTGAGCTTGAACCACCAAGGAGGTCCCAATCTTTGGACTTCCGATGCTTGTGGCGGCGGGACCTGCCACCCTGGTTCATCATCCATCCCATCATCATCAAAGGCATCAATTCGCTTGGAGATTGTCCGGCCTCCAAGCCCTGACGCAGCATAGCCTGCATCACATCCGTGCCCTTCTTGTCTCGACTGCGGTCCTTTGAACGGTCGCTGTCCCGACCACTGGTCCCGGGAGCCAAAAACCTGGTCTTGCCTCCACGATTGCCGGCCTTCTCGACCGTCTCGTCCTCCTCTTCTTCGCTCTCCTCTGAAAGAGCCCATAGCCCCTCCAGGTCAAACAAGTCGCGCTCCAGACTGCTCTTGGCACGAGCAGAAGTAGCAGGCTTCTCCGTTGACCCACTAGGCTGTTTGCTACCTGGAGCCTCGGCCTCACTACTCAAAGCAATCTCTCCGGTCTCAGCCCAAACCTTCTTGCAAGCGGCCAGCTTAGGAACTGGGTCACGATTCCAACCTGCAGGAAGTTGCTTCGACACTGCACTCTGCTCCACCCTCACAAAACAAAGCTCTCGGCCTGAATCTGCAGCCTTTCCCTTGACGACTTCTTCTAACCCACCAAACTTGTCAGGGTAGCCACAGACTACTAGGGTATCTTCTTCCACAGCGACAACTCTTCCAGAAACCTTCAACTTGCCAGTTTCACCACGAAACACCAAGAAGACTATGTCTCCTTCTGCCACCGCCATGTTAGAGAACCCTCCTTTTGAACTTAAACCAAAAGCATTCGGTCCAAACATTTCACTCTACAGCAAAGATCTCATGATTGGAACATTTGTACAGGAATCCCAATTGTAATAAAATAAACCGTATACCTTCACATACATATACAGTATATATATATATGTATATCTATACATTACATATAATCACCTTGGCAGTCCCAAATCCGGCACGTGGATTTTGAGCCCATGTTTGTCCAAAATGCTCAGCTTTCTGACAGAACCCCCCTTGCCATTTTGAATGCGTCCTACCTTGGCCGTGAGCCACATTTCCCACATAATCTCCAATGTACACAGGAGCACCATCGCGGTCCAGCAATGTATCTTCGTAGGCCTGAGAATAGCACATTTGGCACTTTTGCCTTTTGATGTCAGGGGAGGATGAGGATTGTATGTGCAAACATATGTGTATATATATAATATGTGAACTATACACATTGTATTGATTGAATTGGCCATACACCTCCATCTTACCATGTACCAATCACATTAGAACCCAAAAAGAATCGGCATGGGTCAAAGTGATCAATCAAGTTTTCCACCTCCAAGACATGTGTTCAACATTCTATTGATCAGATGTGAGGGGTTGTATAGGTAGCCTCACCTCGAAACAGCACCAAAAGTGATGCAATTGAGTCGTCATCGAACTAGAGTAAAATAGAGACTCAGGTTTCGCGTGTGTGTGTGTGTGTGTAAATATACGTAATCTTAATGTACAGTTTAACTGTGATATGCAAAAACGTTAACACATCTAGAATCCAAATATATAACCGTTTCTTTCATTCAAAAAAGACCTACTTGCACCTCAAACCCAAAAAAATAAAGTATAGAGAGTGGGAGGGGAGGAAGAGATATGTAATTCTGATTCTGCAGTAGTGAGATGACTACCGTTTTCACGTTCATTTTCTCACTTTCAAGTTGGCTCTGTCAGGAATTGAGGCTTCGCAATGTAAATGATTCAAACTGAAGGTTCAATCCGAAGTGATCCCCCAATCTATCAGCAAGCAGTGATCTTTTTGAGGGAAACCATACTAAAGATCGGCAATGGTTGACAAAAGTTATGGGTTTGCACAAGGGCATTGTGCGAATGGCAGTTTAATGTAGAGTAAAAAACTCAAGGCCCTTCAGCATCTAGCATTGTTCAAAACACATCGTCAAATGTCTCGGTGTTTTGGTTGATTGCTCTGCTTGTTGAGTGGTAATCATCGGACTCCCAAAACGAAACTTTCAACAAAACACTTCAAAACATCTTCAACCTCGACTCTCTTCCTCTGAATGCCCACTTTGGTTTATGTAAATCAGGAATCATGGCTCGGTCAGAAACCCACTGAACCTATCTGAACCTCCTAGCGAACCCTGGTTGGGGGCCCCCACTTTTCCCTCACGAATAGAAGAAGCCTTGGATCGCAAAACGAATCTAGACTCCAAAATGAAGAAAAAAAAAATGCAGACGAATAAATCAGGATGTGGACCTGTATAATTTAGCAACATAAGAAACAAGTCAGTATACGTCAAGTATATGGATGTGTCCGAAAATGGTGGGTTTCCCCAAATCATCCATTTTAATAGGGTTTTCCATTATAAATCATCCATTTTGGGGTTACCCCTATTTTTGGAAGCACCCATATAAGAACATCTTACATCTTAGATGGTATTGTATTTTTATCTTACAAAGAAATCTCTATAAACATGTCCAGTAGGACTATGTTAATCCCCCCTGCTGAATTTGGGATGTTTCAGCAGGGCTCCTTGGACCATCAAAAACACTGATGCATCCAATTTAACAGCGAGGTTTTTCTATCAAGGATCAACACCTTTATGTGAGATTAACAAAAAAAACATGTGTCAAAATCAATCCAGGCTCCAACAAAAAAAAAAGATCACATCGTCCTTGACATGTTTTTTTGTTTCCGTCTAATATCACTACTCTGGCCCACCAAAGCAAAGTACCCAACTTTCAAGGTCAACACACACATCCACCCAACAGGCAGGGATGAGTCAACACAACGAAAATCCCAGCAGCTGTACGATTAAAAATCACGCGCTGGTTGGCTTCTTCTGCTCCAATAGCACCGAAACGTCCAGCTCCAACACAACATTGGCCACCTAAGGTCTCCTGTTCAACGAAAACTTTTTAACAGGATGTGAAACAGCTGGGGTGTAGTTTTACTTCATGTCAACTATGTAATGTATATAATATATATATATATATACGTCCAACTCTTGGAGATATTTAAGTTCATCTAAATTTTGTGAACCAACGTAGATACACCGTCTGAATAAACAACTCAACTACATGTATTTTACATGCATACACTAGATGCAACAAAAACATTACTTGACTGTAGCTGTTGAAGATAGAAACAAAAGTATCTGTTAAAAGTGGGCCCAGAATTTGTTTTCACGTGTTTCAGTGGTCCATTGGTTTCATTTCGAGACATTACTGGTTCCTTCAAACCTGTGGTGTTTTCGTGAGCCTGAAGCATCAGCAAGGAGCTTTGATTGTAAAAAATGGTGATGATTTTATCAACACTCTTGTGGCCACATCTTGGGGGAGAACACAACATGAAAAATGGATGAACATCGTAAAATCCTTTGCTTCAGAACTGCAAGAGCATCACAAAGTGTCTTTTTCTTTCCATGTTTTGGAACCGAGAGGAAACTGCGATCTTTTAAATTCATATCTAAATTAAGCACTAAGGGGAACACGCTAACCTTGGGTCCGCTTTAGAAACCCAACAAAAACTCATTGGGCTCATCCCTCTTAAATGATACAATGGTTGTATGGAAGATTCCCTTCAGATCACAGTTATGGAGTATCTCCCCTTTCATCTTTCAAGGACCAACCCACGTCATCCGTATGAGTCCTTGTTCGCTTCCTTAGCTTTCATCAAAACGTTGGATTTTCATGTGGAAGTTTGATCCCCTCAACTCCTTCCCAGGGACCCTGGGAATTACTCAAGCATGGCATTTTGGAGGAGAACAAGCAAGTACAAAATCAAATCGCAGCTTCACACGGATAGTAAAAAGGAAAATGAGTACAAAATAACGCAACCAAAATGAAGACACAAGATAAACGTAGACAAAACGTATCTAAATCAGACGCCCCAAACTTTTCTTTCGAGAGTTTCATTCAAAAAATCACACTTTCTTTAACACAAACCGTTTTTTTTCTCCAGGCCAAAGACACAGAGTCTGTGATCTGAGCAGGATTTACCGTGGAAGCCACTACACCAACACCTAAAGCTGTACCTCGTTGCACCCGTTTGCGGACAACGTCTTGCATGATTTGGATGGATGGTATTTGTCTAAACTGTGGCATATTGGACAAGTCAAAGAATATATTATGAAAAAATAGGAGAACCCATCGATATCTTGGGAGTGTATACATGAAAAGTCCAAATATGAACCCATTTCCAGTTGACTTCAATTACTTTTCCTTCATTTTAAAAGCAGCTATCCGAAATCTCCCTTTTTTCCTGCACAAAAACTCATGGAACCAGAGGGATTACCGATCAATCACAGACTCTTCGCTTCATGCTGCAGTTATTTATCAACACCGAGATAGCGCCTCCCTCTTCAAAGGTACAACGCACCACATGGTGTGACACAGGACTCAAGAATCTTCCAACATTTTTGTACAGTTACTTTTTTGTGTGTGTCTTTTAGTCCTGCAGGCAATTTGTAAGACACAAAAAGTCTCAGAATTTTGAAACAAACTAAACATAGCTGCAAAAACACCAAAAAAAACATATTATGAGACTTTAGCTATGTTCCCTTGCAATGATATCGTCAAATCACAATCCCCTTCCTTCATGGGATGTATCGCCCCGCCTGCAGCCGCGCATCTCACAGCACAACCGGCCCAAATGCCCCAACCGCCTAAGGGAATGGTCACCTCGGGTTGGTAAAGGCAAACAAGTCGAACGAAAATGAGTGATCCAACAAGCAATCCAAGAAAAACATACCCTCCTGCAGTTTAACAGCTCGCCCCTGAAAATACGCCATCCCTAAAGGAAAGGCTTGTCTTCCAACCATCAGTTTTCAGGGGCTATGTTAGTTTTGGGGAAGGTATCTTTTTGGTGAGCACTAATCATCACTCTATCTATGTTAGTGAACTTGTCAAGAAATCCAAGGGGCCAGAGGCATTATTCTGATGATGCATCTCTTATGGCAGAACAAAAAACGTGTGGGAGATGCATTCTGTAAACCTACTGCTATCTTGAGAAGGAAAGATCATATCAATATATCATATCAATATGATCATATCATATGATATCATATAATATATGATATCACATGATATATGATATTATTTCATATACGTATATATATATATCATCTGTGTGGATTCCTGAAAAGGATCATGTTCCCATGTCTCCGAAAATCCCCACCAAGGTCACCAGGAAGGATGCTGCAGCCACGGCCATCGAGGCGTTTCGTACCGCCTTTTCGTGGCGTTCACTTTCAATCACCTGGGCTACGAAGGGGTTGAGCCATCAACCGCTGCGTTGGTGTTGATGGCCCTAAGTTGACATAACCTCTTTTTTTTTCGGTGGGAACTGAGAGTCGGGATTTTTTTTGGTGCGCAAGTAAACTTCCAAGAATCTACTAGTTACTAGATATGACAAAACAGCAATATACTGTAGCACTTGAGGGAACGACACCCAAAATAGCAGTTTAACAACTACCATTTCAGTCATGAAGCAAATCCTTAAACATCTCAGACCAACAATCGGCAATTTATCATACACATCACCAAGCTGAATTGATCTCAATCATTTTGGGATATGCCAGTACTCAACGATTATGTGAGATCTTTCACAGTTGGCAGGCTGGTTGTTAAAATTCAATCAAAGATAGATAAGCCTGGAAAAATAAGCCACTGAAAATTACAAATGATGGTTTGGAAAAGAAAATACGATAGGATTAAGGATCTTTGGCAATCCAATTTTTCTATGAGTAGAGCTATCAGGTTATCATGTCAGAAAAATAATTGGAGGATCACGGAAGAAAACTATGGTGAAACAGCTCATCAGCCCCACACGCAGATCCGATATCTTCAATGCTTTGACGAGAACCTTCACACAAAAAACTCATCTGTCTGTCAGTGAAAGAATCAGGTAAATTTGGTCAGCTAAAATATGCCTATAGCAGGAACTTACCTATGTTGGGTAGGAAATAGATACAGTACATCAATTTTTCATAGTGGAATGATATAATGATAGCCAAGCCCCATCTCAACCCGGCTTGGTTACGCTCTATATAATGAATTGTAGGTAGCATCCCTGGCCTGACCCTCCTTCCCCCTGTGGCATCATCGTCCAAGGTGCCTCTGATGCTCTTGCAGGATACTCCTTCTCAACCTGTTCCATTCTATCCTCAGCAGCCATCATTTTTCAAAAAATGTGGAAAACCATCTCACAGTTCCATACCCATACCATCCATGGGACCTGTAAATTTACCTGCATTTGGTTGACTTATTTGGGCAATGAAGTAACTATGCCATGCATGGATGTTGTGGGATATGTGGCCAAAGCATAACTAAAGCCAGATGGGAATATCTCAGATTTCTTGAACAAAATATCAAAAACAACTAAGGATGGATCAAATTGCTCCCAAATTCCACAAATGTTCGGATATTTCCCAAATGTGAATGGAAGGCATAAAGTGCTTTTCGAAAACAAGAGTATGGAACCACAAACCATTGACTGATTTTGAAATTCTTGGAAATAACTCGCTGTTTAATGAGATGAGAGTTTTCCCAGAGAACCATGTTTTTGTTGGAGGGTCCCGATTTGTAGATCTAATATGATTATGATATCAATGTGTTTTCCACTTGTGGGTTTTTTCTGGGGCTGCAATGTTCTGAAACAGTTTTTGTTTTCAACAAGCGATGGCAGTGAAGTTTGTGTTGAGTCCAGTCAAAAGCTGGGATCATAAGACATGATGACCCACACAATGTTCTGCTATGTTATGCTTGAAAGTCTAATAGAACATCAATAATTATGGTATGTTAAGTCACTAACAAACGTGCCCACACAAACACAAAACGTGAACGCCAAGAAACCATAAGGATTTCATAAATTTCCTCGAGATGAGCAAGGAAATGGCAAGGAACAAATACAACTGTAGAATGACTTAGTTGCCAACTACTGCCAATTGAGTTGTTTATAAACTGGATATTCATCTCAGGAAAATCCTAAGCATTAGCGTGGTGGGTAACAAAAGAAACCACAACATCATTGCTTAAACCCTAAGTGAAAACGTCACTGGTTTCAAATTCATGTTTGCGTAGAAATTTCACCTTCAATAGACAGCTATATATCAATAAATGTTCACACACACAGACAAACGCCAAGTTTACCAAAAGAGAAAACGCCGAAGAATGCAATGACAAGTCATGTCAGTAAATGTTTGAAACCTGCAGTTGGCAGCAAAGTCTCTTTGCAAAGTTTCACTTTCCGCGTGGTTTTCAACTCTTGGATAATACCTCAGAGCAAAATGCTGTCTCAGTAGAAAGACGCGAAAGATGGACAAAAACAAACAGTTGGAACCAGGGAATCCTGTTGGGAAATCATCAAATTGATGATTCTCAGATTTCATGTTTAGTTTTTGGGACTCTGTACGGTTGATGGTCCCTCAATACGCCGTACAGGCCTACACACAAACCTACAAACACTTAGATTGAACAGTTAAGCACTCCTGGTGCTTTGACATGAACCCTGATTTCTTTTTCAAACTAAATGAGGAAGCAACAGCTTGTCACCTAGTAGACGAGGAAGCATCAGCTTGAAGACGTAACGTAACCAAACATGCAGGTATGGGAGGTTTGCGTCCAAACACCCATCCAACTAGCACCTGTAGCTTCTTTGGCACGGCTTGGATATTCATCGCCGTGCGTGCAGAGAGCCATTTCCAATGCATCGGTGTAGAGATTCCGCAAGGAAACAAACACACACTGAATCAACAATGACATAGCAGGAAACATCGGGGGACGGATGTGTGTATACTTCATGTGTGAATCGTTCATGATCTCACGACAAGAATAGCAGAACAATCAACCGAACCCCTGAAAGCGAACTTTAACCAAACATGTGATCTCCAAGATACTATGAAGTTCACCCACACTTTCCAGCAATTTCTCGTACTCATGACCTCCAGTCATCTTTCCATCCACGCTCACGCAGAATACTTTCACATCGCCTGAGCGTTGTGTCGTTGCCTTGTCAAGCCCTGACATCATGCATATCAACCAATGGATGGATGGTTGGCCGGCTGGTTGCTTGGTGACTTTCGGGGTGCATCCAAAACAGTCGGCCACCCCCAAATGACAAATAGGTTAGATACACGCATATATCATACATCTACTTCCATATGAACGGCTGACTGATTTATTATCTTTCTGCATGCGGTAAATGCTGAACTCGTTTGTTGATCTCATCAGGATGCAAAACCATCTCGTTTTGCCAGGTTTTGGGTGCTATGTGCATAAAACAACCTCCTTCCCACAAACGTATATGTCAATCATCATAATCGACATGTAATGGTTTTTAGTGGCAGACAACCTCGCTTTCGAATGGACATGTGCATTTCCAGCAATTAAAGTCCGTATCTACATGTGGCACCTGTTCTCCTTGGGTCCTCATGCATACTGTGCAGAAATACACATCACTGGGGGTCTTCACATCCAAGGGTCGAACCTGGGGTGAAAACCCACAATTCAAGGTCCATCCCATTGACCGTCCAAGTAGCTCAAAAATCCTGGAAACAACATCAAACAATCGCGGTTGGCCAAATATTGCAACAACTCACGTTTTAAATCCTCGGCAAGAATGGCGTCCGGAAATGGCAGAAGTTGCTTGACTATAAAAAAACTGATCCAAGTAAATTCATCCAGAACTCACACAGGATAGGAACAAAAAACACGTTGAAAAAATCTAGGTCACTTTGAGATGGATTAATCATTGATGTAGAGATTTTTTCTTGGTGGTTGCAGGGTGTCGCTTGCCAAAATGGTCGGGAACTCAAAGAAGTCACTAACCTCGAATTAACAGGGTGTTGCCATGAATGTCTCCTTTAAGCACTAAGTATATACAGTAAACAATAAGGCAAGAAAAGCACATGGTTTTAAGCGCCTTGAATCTTCATGATGGTGATCCCAAAAAGTTGGGATACAAAGATAAGCCATGATAAACCATGAAAAGTGCAAGCCATTTTTTCAGGAGCGCTTCGAAATACAACCAAAACTGGGTGTAGGGAGGTCGTGACTGATCACCCTTTGAACGTATCCCTACATAAAGTCACTAGACCCAACGCATCCTAAAGTCATGTATCTATGCGTAGATAAAAAAAGACCTAGGCCCTTTGGTTTTGAAGTGCCATAGCCAGCTGGTACATATTATCGTGTTTGATTGAGAAGTAAATCTCTATTGGGAAGATGTTCTATTCACAGTCGATGTGAAGGAATGTCACTTTGGCGGTGAAACAACTTATGTTGAAATCCTCGATCAAATTAGCTTGCATATCTGCACCATCAGACCACAATGAACATAATAGTGTAATAGTGGACATCCCAATGGACATGATAAAGATGTTTTTTTCATAATTACTTGTTTTGACAACGAAAAGAAATCACGGAAAACCTGCCACGCCTTGGATACTGTATACATACAATCTCACATATCATCAGAATTCATTGACTTTTTGTCATACCTTGGGATTGGAACCCCCCAAAAAGCCAGTCCCACCAAGATAAAATTATGTTTTACTAAGGCACTATAGGGATCCCTAATTACATGCATCCCTAATTTTCATTTGCCACTTGCATCCCAGGCATACTTTTATTCAGAGCTCGATCCATTTGGGCTGACGAAACAAAAAAAAACGTGTTTCCCATCACATTCGGCAGCGCGGAAAATGGTAGCGATCCCGAAAAACACCATGAAAGCACCATATTCATATCCATTCATCCAAGGATAAAACAACGGAAATCATATTTGGCACTTGGAAGTGAAAAAAATACATACTGTATTTATTTTTACCACATATATGATATGTGGAAGTTCATCACCATTCATTGTTCTTGAGGCACCAATTCTTGGAACCTCTGGCTATTCCGGAGCGATCTTGGTGATTCAAGTGACATTAAGGATCCGATGGCTGCTCTTGTCGTCGCCTTCCTCGTCTGAATCATCTTGACGAAGGAGGTCGACCTGGTTTAGTGACAGTGAGAGCTTCTGATCCACGAATCCACGATCGAAAACTGGATAATTAAAACACATCAAGAATTATCCAATCTAAAGGTGCAGAAGAAGCTAATCACCTGTCATTTGATTGATTGCTGTGTGTTAATTCTAGGGTACTTCTTCTTAAAGGGGTTCAAAGTATATGAATTTTGCCAAGAGCTGTTCATGGACTCCAAAGAGCTCATTTTCAATCAAATTTCCCAAAGTCTAAGTGGCATAGAAGTTGTATATATTTGTACCCTTCCGGCTTACCCTGCCACTTAGTCAAATAGCACATCTTCATCCTACCCAGGCTAAATCAAAACCTTTGAAAACAAACATGAAGATGAGATAAAGGTCTATAAATATATACATACAAAACCGGCATGACTTCCTTCCACCCAACATTTTCTGTGTGATTGTTGTTTGCAGTAGCTTTTGGCAAGAAAGGTCGTTAAATTCATATTCTTCTCAAGTCATGTAATATTTGACATTACCAAATATATAAATAACCTGCAAAAAAACATCTCAACAGGTTACAGCAGCAATCCCCAACACTCACACCTTTGCTCTTTTCAACAGTTTTCAACAAATCGGAATGGATCTTTTCGAATACCTTTTTCCAAAAACCTGCAGAACTGTTCCACCCAAACTACCAAAAGTCCACCGTTTACGTTGTGGTTCGCACCTGCGAGATGACAAAAGTCATCGCTCCTTGAGTGGTCAACAAATGTGGTGCCTGCACTGCAATGCGATCTAAGAGAACCGCCAAGGAATCCGAACGAACCTTAGTCGGAAAAAAACACATCCGTGCAGAAAGGGATCTGAAACGAGGGGAACGGAAGTCCTGGGGGCCCATTTTGGTGGATGGGACAAGTGGTCGGCTATGAGATGCCCCGAAGAAATTTCCCAAGGTGGCTGTAGAATTCGGGGGGGTTGCAAGGCTGCGAGATAAAAAAACAATAAGGACCAAAGAAAAGACGTATAAATTTATGCCTAGAGCTGAGATCCAATCCTGTATACACAAAGTATGATAAAAGAAGTTATTCAAAACAAATAGGTTGTGTTATCCACGCAGATTCAGCCCTCAGCCCAATGTTCACCACCATAACTACTGTCATTACTTACATTTACCATATGCTCTAATTTCATATCAACCAGCCTCACGACCCAACAGAACGAGGTACTGCACTATGCTTCACCAAGCAGATTAATCCATGACACATGGAGAGCAGTTGATCGAAACATTCCTGGCCCAACAGCGTCTGACCCTATGAAGGTTTATTGACGCTAAAGAAGTTACAGGAAGGTTGAGGCAATATCTTTTGGTGCCTTGGTTGACCCCCACAGGATGCTGGCTTATAGTAGAAAAACACATGTGTACTGGCCATCCTGGGTGGGGGGCAGGCAACTCCCATCCCAGGTCCAACATCTTCATAGGTTGTGGAAGAAAAAAGAACATACACATTCACCTGATAGGTGAACAGCAGTTGCATGATACCAAAAAAAATTGTGTTGCACAATGTTTGGCCTGTGAAAACCCCATCAACTCCAAGGACTCAAGTTTTTCGCGAGTGGCCAAACACTCAGTAGTATATATGTAAACTATACATTTTCCCAGTCAACTGGTATTGACACCACCAGTTGTTTATCATCAAAAATACATAAATATATGTATATATATATGATTATATATGTGTTGCTGCTAATCATCATATATCTAATATCATATATCATAATGATACACCCAGTCGAACTAGCAAAGCTATTGCTGAAGATCTTGTGGCCTTTCTGAGGTGAAGAAGTAGAGGTTTTTGAGGGCCGAAACTTCTGAGTGATTAACATCTGGGTAAAGTGTAGTATGTTCACAACCTGACTTGTCATGTTGTTAGATCCTTACCAAATATCACTAAACTACATTAGTTCTTTTCCACTCAGGCCGGGTTCATGAAATCGTGAGATGATGATTTTACATGCGAACTTCCTAACCAAACTTGGCAATGAAACTCCCACCAAGACCAACAACAAACACACCTTCACTACCGGATTGTCGGTCTCATCTTGTCCCGGCATATCCACCAAGCGCAAGGAGCCATCACAAATACCTAGTCTGAAATGACCGGGTTGTACATTTGTAGACCGTTGAATAGCAAAAAAACACATTCAAAACCATGGGCATTTGAAGAATTCAACATGTCCAATACATGGCACATGTTTGTTTGCATATGTCTCAAGATTAGTGGCAAATTAGAAACAACGGCAACAACAAGAACAATCCATTCGTTTCATTAATTGCAATTGCCTCATTGCAAGATGTATCTTTGGTATCCCCCCAAATCCATCCAAAAAGTCTTCCCGTGGTGTTTCAAATTACAACCATCCTAGAATAAACATATTCTCCACACTTCAATTTGTTGGATTTTTCATATTCTAGAAGTATTCATGAATGGTTGTAATTTGAAACCCCACACCATTTCAGCCAGAAAGGTACCCAAGTCAAATAACTTGCTGCTGGGTTGGCACTCCACACGCAAATCTACCACTTCCTTTGATGCCTTGGCAAAACAAACTCGGCTGACAAGTGGCATAAGAGTCGATAAACTTTGTTTCAAAAAAACCTTGTGGAAACCACAAGTTGTTACCCTCTGGTAAACTAACATAGCTGGCTGAAAGACATCCCCATGTTTAATAGGAAATACATCGACTCAATCCGGGTCCATTTTCCAGCCAGCTATGTTAGATTACTAGATTACCGGAGTTCTTAACCACAATCCATAGGTTCAAAACTAAATCGCCCTGACATCTTCCACCCGCTGCAAACTCGGTGTTCAACTATGTCAATTGGATCCGAGGCGTGTGGATTTGTGCCGAAAGATCCACATCCATACCATCCATGAGACTGGTATATTTACCTAGATTTGGTTAATTTTTATGGTAAATGTAGGTCAATATACCATACATGGATGGTAAGGGACATGTTTCAACAAAAATCTCTCCAATCAACTTGACCAAGGAACACTTTCCCGAATCTCCTGCGTCGCTTTTGTGAAATGTCTCCAAGGAACAAGAAAAATCAGGCAAACGGCTTTTTTGGGCGTTTCCCAGCTCACTAAAAATGCCAGTGACTAGGACGGCTTCAATCATGTTTAAGTGATCGGGGATACCTACTTCAACCTTCTCTTTCTACAATCCATTCTGAGTCAAACAGAAGCGTAAAATATGTGTATAACATCAAGGGAGACCAAACCACACAATGTGTAATGAATTGATATTTTGGGGAATCACCCTGAATCTTCAAACTGTCATTGATCGTATCAGGGATACGTGAGACGATTTAAGGAAACCTATACTGTAACGCTCAATTTCACTGGGTGTAGCTTCTTTTGAGCAACACCGGTCCATTCTTTGCCACATGTTCACAGTTGGACATGACGTCGAACAGGTAAATATTCAATCATATTTCACCTGTTCTGTTATTCAACATCAAAAGGAGTCATTCAATATGGAAGCTCTACCTACACCCGTTGTTTGAAGAATTCTGCATTGGAAATCATCATATTCAGATTCCCAGCTCTTTGCTTTTTATCTAGTAAATCATTAGCGCTGATATTGATCCAAGACATGTCCAACACACATTGAGAAATCAAATCACTAGTCACTAAACCAATGATCCATGCACTGGTGAAACCAACATCCTTGTGGCAAACAGTGTAAAATTTGATCCCAAATAAAGATTACATGACTTCATCTTGATGTTATTTTCTTGGTGGAAATTCATCCTGGCTGTACAAGCATCATAAGTTGTTCACTCATAGGATAAAATGGTAGGTATATGTTGTTTCATGGCTGTATCAAATTGATGTAGGACTTCAATGGATGTCGGCTTGAGATTAAAATCCTGATGTACAGTCACACTTGAGATCTGTTCAGTGGATTTGAGAGAAGTTCACTCGACATGAAACCTATTCCATTTGAAACCATTTGATTCTGATAAAACTCCACTTGAAGCTGCAACCTTGTTATTTTCCCCAAACAAAAAATTCAACTCGCCTGAGTTGAAAATAACAAGACACCCCGTTCTCCTCGTTCAAAGATTTAATCCGATTGACGACCTCTTTTCGACCCACGATGGTCTCGTCAATATTTTTCCAGTTGAAGGACAGTTGTGCTTCACCAGAATCCGCCAAACGAACACTTGTTATGGCGGAGGTACATGATTTGTAGCCTGAGGTCCGAAATACGTTTTTTTGGCAAATTGTTTTTTTTTGCTTACCTGGACCTGGGGAATTTGGTTGGGTCACTGTTCTTGTTTGGCAATCGTATGCTCGTTTTCTACATGTGTGTATTTACATCTATCTATACAAATAGATGCACTTCATTGAAATATACACAGCATCATAGAGACGAAGATATTCATATAGCCTAGAGACATTTCGCAAAATACATGTCATTACATCATTAATGAAAAATTAGGGAAGTTGCATCACAGAATCAAACGCCTACCTCATGTTCTCTCGGTAAAAGGTACTTAACTTGGCTACGCCTGAAATCAATAGCACTCTATCCAACCCAAATGGGTTAAATGTGCCGCAGTGGTTTGGAACTTTGGATGATCCTCCTATGACAAGAAGTCCAAGTCCGAAATGATGTATGTATATATATATATGTATATTATATATACATATATATATATTCTATATGTGTGAACTCCGCTAAAGTTAAGTGGGAACCATGCGTAGCGGTATGAGATGGATGTACGTACTACATGGCATGGTCAGATTGCAAAAACTTGGCTGATTGTATTTTGAATCACACCAAAGTAACTTCTCTGAGCATACCAAAAACAAATACATGTTCGACTTGGACTCAGGAAGGTGCATGACAAACGACAAAATATTTTTTCCGTATGGTGGCCCAAGTGCACTTAAAGTGTATCTGAGTAGAATTATTGTCAACATGGAAATCTGTCCCAAATTCCGGCCCGGGCAAAAATAAAACCATGTCTGAAACCACCGACCGAGTCGTACGTCTTGCAAGGGTTGCAGTGATTGAATATCAGGCATTCCTTCACCAAGTCGCTGGTAGGCAACAAACGTTGACCCAACAAAGCATTCAGCAAAGTCGATTTTCCTGGCAGAGAAAGTCAACAAACAGGGATCAGTTCCTGATATTTTTTGAGCAAAAAGCTTGAAGGAATATTCTACCTTCTCAAACACCTCACGTTCAACAAACGGAACTTATCTCAAAAACTGTAAGCGGTTGTCCAGACTGCAAGTCGAAAATTTGGAGCGATCTGGAACTCTTTACCTCCTTCGGATGGGGTTGAGCCCTGAAAAATATATATGTGGAAAGTTTGAGGTCCTGTATTCGAATCTCCGATAATACCAATCATCGACGCGGTCGGCGTGGGTCGCCGCGTGGTGCTCCCTGGTCCCCCAAACTAGGGACTGAGACGAACCAAAACGCTGCCATTGTGAGTCAAATTTGTGGTGGGCCCCTACTAGTTATAAATGGAGCTATAACCCCTCTTATAAATGAGTGACTGGGATTATAACCCATAGCTCCATTTATAACGTATGATTTCAGATCCGCTCTAAATGCAAAGATCCGCTCTAAAAACAAGCCCTCTACTGGAAGCGGGTGGAGTTCCAACAGTAACCCCATCCAATACATACAAAGAAAATCCGTGTACTTAAACACAAATGCACAATCTGTGTACAATGTTAAGACATACGAAATGTATGTATAGATCAACTATACATGATGATAAAGCATTGTAATAAACATCATCTACCCTTCAAACACTATTTTTCCAACTATAATCTTTTTTACAAAAATCAGGGCCCCGCACCTTCAATTCCAAAATTAAACAAAAACAACTCAACTCCGCACCCTTTGCTTGGCCAACGTGTCTTTTTTTGGCTCGGCGAAACATCGCTGCGACACAGAAAGGTGGCAGCCATCACGGCGTCTTCATGACCTTCAAACGGATCAGGTCGATGTGTAGATTTTGGGGGCAAAAGTCGACCCCCAAAAAAATCATAGGGCCAAAGTTTAAAGGATTCCTATCAAATGAAACCCCAACGCTGGTAGTCACTTACAAATCACATGTGATTGAAGATATGAAAGTTACTGCTTATTATTTCATAGATACCTAAACATTGAACATCAAGATTCAGTTGAAGCTAGAGCGCCCAGAAAACACATCTTCAGATTCCACCACAATCCGGAACTAAGAATGATCCATCAAGTGATGCAGTCCAGAGGTTTTTGAAAATAACATGGCTCAGATGCTTCCTTGAGCAAATGTGAATGGATTGTTCAGGTTCTTGTAAAGGGTGGTAGGTAGTAAAATAATCACCCAGTTGGCAGTACCTACCGCCTTATATACCAGGTATATATTGCCTTCTAGGGGGTTTTATATAACCCCTGCCACCTATCACTAGAACCAGAATAATCCATTGAACATATGTGTAAAGTTTCCTAAGCCAATTACCATGAACTCACCTGGATAAGTTGTGCCTTGAAAGATTGACCGTACCTATGTCCCACATCCTTTTGAAGCAATCTGCTGCATGTGAGATAGACCTCGATCAACATAGAATGCTCGCATCTATCCAAAATCATTGAAGATTGTTTGTCAATAACGAATCTGGCCAAATTATGATATTTCACCAACCTAGGTTTCCCTGAAATAAGGAGATTTCATTACTAAACCACCATTTGGGGAAAAAAAATGGTTGTGTGAGGCAGGATAGTTCCAAAGCTCCCTTACAAGTACCGAGGATTTCGCTAAGCGACCCGTGAAGATTCGTTCACAACGATTGCTCTCAATGTTCCAAAGCTGTGCTGTACCATCACTGCTGCTGGTGGTCACACACCTCGTGAACATCACAGGTTGGGTAATGGGTGAACGGAATCATATTTCACCAAATGGTTTTTGTCGCGCATTTTCGCGGAGAGTGTCTTACAGTAAACTACCCCTTTTGTTTACGTTGTTTGTTGATCAAGTGAGAACAGTGATACTGTAAGTCCTTCATCTGGAACCATCCAACCAATCACGTCAACTCGTAAACCACAACATCCACTACATTCAGCACATTACCGTCGTCATCATCATCATCATCATCATCATCATCATCATCATCACCATCACCATCCACCTCATCCACCACCACCACCACCAGAATCACCACGGGGATCACCACCACCAGCAGCAACAAAAGCAACAAAAAAAACAACAAACAAGAAACAACAAAACAAACAACAAAGAACCAGTACTCCACCAGTTTTCCCCCGCACCAAAAACCTACAAAAATCCCAGGCACTGTCCATCTGCTGAGAATGCTACAGAGGTTGCTACATCGTGATGTCCTTGAAGCCTCGCTAATTCTTGCATGGAGCCTTCCTCCCAAAGCCGCGCCTGAAGGTCAATCAGAAGTCATTCCGTTGGTCTTTGTTAAAAGTACCAGTAAAACATGGGAAAAGATACTGAACAAAAACTGGTAAAGATTAAAGAATGAAACTGTTATGTATGTGGGTTATCATAATTGAGAATGGGTTTGTACATGGGATACATTGATGATATTCAATATTGACAACTTTGAACAACTCTAGATGCATGACTCTCCCCTCCAAACTTCAAAAGAAAAAGAAAACAGAACAGTGCGGTAGTTGAACATATGAAGTACCACTGAGTACCACCAAAACTTTGAAGTCAATACAGAAAAAGCATTGATTAAAATAAAGATCTGTTGAAATCTCACATTAAACATGGGATAAACCTGCATCTTTGATGTATCCCCCCCGGCAATTCTCACCTCCCCATCTGCGCCCACAGCACAAACCATGGACCCATTAGGTGCAAAGATTGCACAAGACACGGATGTGGTAAAACCACCTCAGTGCATTGAGGGCAATCTACGTTTAAGAGTAGATATGATTATATATATATATATATCATGTTCAAGGCAAATGATAGCGGCGATCATCCTGATCATGATGATGATCATGATGATGGATGATGATGATGATGGTCATACACAAAATTGAGAGTAATCATAATGATGAGGGTGATGATTGTCATCTTTATGGTTCGTGTCAATCTATTGGACTACATACTATTTAGTATTGTTATTATTATTAGTGATTTTGATTATCAAGTATAAGCATAAGTGTTGGGTTTTATTGTCTGTCTTTACAACGTCTTTATGTATTATTAAATATCATCACATGAACAGTCTGCTGCAAAATAGGTCTTCAACAACAGGTGCAAAAGACTTGACATCATGGATCGTCATTGTGGGCATACCAAAGCAACTGGCATTGCCTAGAATCCAGAAAATCTAAGTGCTTTTAAAGCATGTATGTACAAAATATAAAACTACGTATAAATCATCGGTACAAACAGACTTTTCTACTCCTTTCACTCTAGGTTTGCTCTTTACCACAAAAACAAACATTTATTTCAAACTCCACTCAAAAGTCTTTGAAACAAAAAACAGACGAGACATATGATATATATATATATGTATGTCTGTATATGCAATACATATATGCATATCAAAAAAACATACCAATCAACAAATCCAAGTGACTAAGAACATAAAGAATTTTCAAGGTCTCGACTTCCCAGATCCTCACATTGTGATCGCTACAGGCTGTCACCACTCGTCCAACCTGGCGTGTGTGCCGGTGGATTCTCCCTGTAGACGGTTGTTATACATATAGATATGTACTATACTAGGCAGTATAGTATAGTATAATTTAAATGAAAAAAAACACACCATATCTTTTGAACAGTTAAAACGATGAAAATACCCTTAAATACCTTGTGACGCATGAGATATTTCCAAAATATGTATTTGGTACAGGACCTTGTGAATCAAACAAATTGTTGCGAGAGAGTAGAAGTTGGAAGGTAATGGCAAAATTGGTCATACTTGATGCGGAAACTTTCCTTGCAGCAAACCTCACCAAAGCCACCTAACTAGGTCTGAGTAGAAACAACTCATTCGAACTCAGATTGATTGAAAACCTGTAGAAAACACCATGCAACTCGCGCCGAAATATCTGTCCACTAATGATTCATCCATCCATCGACTTTCTTTACAGCACCCGAGTTTGGGAATCAGGTAAACTAGAAGACTATAACTATAACATTTCATTTTGCGCTTGTGGACGAAAAAAAGTCGTCATTTTGACACACAGATCTCCCCCACATTTTGTCGGTTTCCTCCCCGGTCGTTGCATGACCTTCTTGTTGAACTTGGCCGAGTTCACCTCTGCTGGATGCGCCAAGACGTGATCCTCAGGAGTTCTCCAAAGCCGTGCTGTACGATCCAGGGAAGCAGTCAGCAGCGGTGCCGGGCCTGCAGAGACCATGCGCGAGGAATGTTGGGGAATTTTGCATCGCCGTGGTCCGGCGGGGTTTTGGAGACACAAACCAAAAGCGGACGTGTTCGACAAAAAAAACGTTCCAACAAAGCCGTTTTTTTCGAGACTAGTGATACAGGAATTTCACTCTTTATAATGATTGCCAAGGTGGTTTAACTACGGACGATTTTTGAAATAACATGTCACCCCCCGAATAAACTGCCCCTCACTGGCCCTCATCTTCCATCACCTTGTGCATCAACCTTCAGCCCATCGCAAAAGGTGACACTGTTCAAGCCATCACCTTTGGGGAATGATGAACGTCGGCCGCTTGGCCAAACGTTTCGGTTAGTTTTTGTTCGTTGGAGGTTGGGGTAGTTGTTGGTTTTACTATGTTTTACTATGTAAAAAAATCCAAAAAATGCCTGGTAATTTCAAGATTCTCAAGCTTCGCTTCTATGGGATGATTGTATAGGCATGATAGAAGTGACACAAGGAAAAATACTATTGCTGACAATACTGCATTTGAATTGTTGAGCGTATTGAAAAATGAGTAGCGTTTTCTATGGTATGGTTTTGGAAGCCGTGATGTGATTGTTGTGTTTTTAAATTTCATTGTAAACATCCAGATTCTGCGTGCTTTTGAAGTTCCTTCCAAAATAAATGTGATCACATCGAGTATGCAACAACGCTTTTCAGATACTAATTTGCTCAATGTGCAACAGCCTCACATAATGATGTGATCTGATTCCACCAAAAAAACACATCCCCTTCCATCCCCTCTTTTTTGTCCGGGTGTTTTATATATTATTTTGTCCCAAGATTCTATGCCCTGCAATGGTTTGCAAGCAGACTCCATCTTCCACTCTCCAAAGTTTCGCCGTTCGATCATAGGAAGCCGTTGCCAGTACCGTGGCATCTGCATTGAAAGCCACAGACATCACTGGACCCTGATGACCACGAAGAGTTAGGTTGCACGAGAAGGTCTGCAAGGACCTTAAAGAAGTCGGCACATTCGACATATTTGGAACACAAAGGAAGGATACATTGAAACTGAAACCCAACCTTCAAATTGCGCAAGTTTACCAACCAACCAAGTTTATCCAAAAAAATGTCTGCAAAATCCAACCATTTTTATCTTCAAAAAATTACGCAACTATCTGGTATACTCAAAAAAAAATCACAACAACAATGTGACACCTTTTTTGACTTTGTTTGTTTTTGTTGTTTTGGCAGCAAGTTGTTTGCCTCTTCAGTTTTCAGGGACCAAATCTTGGCCGTACAATCAAAGAGTCCCACGGCCACCAGCAAACTTTCAGCCTCAAAGAAATGCTTGAACGGAAAGATTGCACCCTTAAGGGAAACCTTAGGGAATGTTGGAACACTTTACAGAACCTATCAGAACCTTAACAGAACCTTAGGGAAACCTTAGGGAACCTTTTTTTTCAACATTGCATGATAATGATACTGTACCTATTGGACACAATGAATAATCGAATGATTTATGAAACTATGAAAACGTGAAAAAAAATGGTATAGGTATAGGGGAAACATACCTGTTCAATTGGTACAAGACCTTGTACATCAAGAATGGGAATATGCGTGAACTAGTATGTTCACTAAAGGAGAACTTTCACTCAAACTAAAAGGGTGACATAAAGAGACATTGGTCATGGTCGATCAACATGAATTTTGATCAAAATCATGGTTGAAATCGCATCTTTTAAATCTCGGATGCATTGCAATCATCGCATTTTTGAAAAAGGAAACGTTGACCGTTGACCTCACATATGCAAGGAACAGCTCAGCCAGAAGTTGCAGAGAAGAGAGGATCAGCCAACCATTGTGACTGTGGAGTCTCTGGTAGATTACCATGATTCACTGACCCAAGTAAAGGTTGATACTGTACTGATGTGGTGCGTGTATTCACATGCTTCATTGACGGAACACAAGCGTTTCAATTTGCTGCAGCTTGGGAACAAGCTGTCAATAAACGATAATAATCCGATGATATGAACAAAAATGGCATGTTATACGTTTTTATACTCCCCTTGTGAATACTCTCCCCCCCAAAAAAAATCGACCCCTAAATGTTGCAAGCCACCACCACCTGAAGTCTTCTTCAAACATAACAAATCCATCACCAACCCTTCCATTGATCCCTTCATGGGCCAAGGAACGTGAAAATCTAAGGATGTCGCCCATTCACCTGAAATCTTCAAAACTTTTCGCGGTGCCATCCACTGGGACTTGTTGTTCAACTTCGTAAAACGAAAACAAGATCTTTAAAATAGGTATATGTCTGCTTCAAGTATAGCGTTGTCTGCTCTTGTATTCGATATTTCCCGAATGAATCAAGAAATCTGAAGGAAATTCTGTTGAAGGAAAAATACGATCTTAAGTTTTTCCTAACATAGCTACTGGTCTTTGGTGTTTGTTGTTGACTTTTTTGGTTTTTTAGAAGCTAATTTTGTTCAATATGAGACTCCGAACAAATTCAATCGCAAATGGGCCAGATGATAGGGATCTTTGTGCAATTTGGGTAGGTGTAATAACCAACGATATTTTGTTGTTTTTTGGAGCATTTCCCCAAAACAAGGTAACGGTATGATCATCAATCAACAACGGTTGGTCAACGATCCCATCAACCCAAAACCGTTCACCTTGATGTAAGGTTCCAAGGTGAGTACCATGTTCCTTGGGGAAGATTGGTGAAAGTAGTCACTTGGGAAACTTGGGGAAGATTGGTCTGGGAAAAGGTGGTGGTTTTTGTTTAGGTGTTTTGGTTTGTTTTTTTTCTGAAAATTCCCACAAGTTGAACAAACAAGAAGAATTCAAAGTGACATGAGTTGTTTGAATGGAGATGAATGGCTTTGGTTGATTGCTTTGTAGAAAGATATCTGAATGACTATTGACACTACACAAAAAATGTTTGCATGATTGATGCCCTTATCTGCATGCTTGATACATAGCATTGGTCAAACCAGCAAATTTGTCACAGTGTACACTTGTGACAAGCAAGATATATCTCGCTTCACTTCTCCTTGACATCGACTTTGTTTCCTTCATGTTGAATGACAATTCTGACATGTTGTGACAACACACAGTTCAGTTCATCGCACCATAAAATTGCCTCTCAACAACCTGGCATAAGACTATCTACGGACTAGTTCCCTTGCTAAGTTTCACCCTTTCTGGTGAGCTTTGTTTGAGATCCTTCAATTCAAAATGATTACCTATTCCCCTGCCATGTTGGGTCATTTTGAAAGGAGTCACTTTGATGTAAATCCGCTATGATGTGATATAATCCCCCCCAAAAAAATAAACATGTCACCTGAAAAATCGTGGTTGGAAGACAAACCTTCCCTTTTGAAATGGACCATATTTACGGGACATGTCAATTTTCC
This sequence comes from Breviolum minutum Mf 1.05b.01, assembly GCA_000507305.1. Classification (NCBI taxonomy): domain Eukaryota; class Dinophyceae; order Suessiales; family Symbiodiniaceae; genus Breviolum; species Breviolum minutum. Next base: position 28,145 of record DF240010.1, read on the forward strand.
GGGGTTTTGTATCCATTAAGGTTATATACCCCACGTCCAGGACCCAAGCTTCAGCATCCCATAATCTCACGGTGCCATCCGCCGAGGCCGTCAGCAATGCACGTGGCTCACAACGAAGGACATCTAACATCACGCCATCCCTGTGTCGAAACATAAGCCACATCCACAAAGTCCCCAAGGAAAATTGGTGAAGATTTTTTGTTAGTTCGAAAAAACACCTGATTGTTGAAGGGGGATTGTCATAGACTCTGATTACTGGTTATTAGCTTCCAACGGTTTGAAACAGAAGTTTCACAATTTTGAATGTTGAAATCCTGCTCCAGTGATTCCAGTGTGCCTTTTGTTTTCAAAAGGGAATATATGCATCGGCTGTCAGTTTTCTGATCTTGGATTCTTCTTGAGGACCTGTTGCAAGGCAACGCCCAAAAATGAGCCTAGTGACATTGATCTGAAAAACAAACTACGAAAATTTGGCAAGCCATCTTGAAACCTGCTCAGTGGACTCTTAAAACAAAATTCAATCCCTTCAAAACAAAAAACACAAATTGCATCAAATTGCAACTGCAAAAAACACAAGATGAATATCAACCTAAATTCCACTGGCCAAACCATGAAGGTTTCCAGAAATCATCCGCGAAAGATCGAAGCCTGACACCAGCACTGGCCAATGAAACAGGACCCGCCAGGCAGCTATCCTGAATGGTGGAGCAGGCAAGTTCGAAAATCAAGGGTTCCACAGCAACAGATGTGAGGATTATTTGCTATGTAGACATAGAACAAGCTAGAACTGTAATGATGTGATACTATGTTTTACTATGTTATAATATGTTATGATAATGTATTGATGAATGAACATGTTTGAAATACAACCCACTAAGTTAGGCCTAGATGTAGTAAACAAATATCATATAGCGCGTCTCTAATATACGTGCAGCGCATCTTCTGTAGAATGTAAACAACAAACAAATTGCTTCCCTATCCTCATGGCCGTTACCTGCATCAACATGGAGATCTTGGCCCAGCAAACCCGGCCCGCCGGCAGGCGTTCCAGTCCACGTTTCACAAACAACATGTGTCATGTGACCTACAACACTGTCAAGGGGTTTTCTAGTAGCTCTTGAACCAATGAATGTCACCTCCTCCAACAGGGTTCCCTTCCAACCGCGTCCTAGCAATACTTAGTTCCCTAGCCAATGAAACTAATGAAACTGGAAGAAACGATCATGCGATCAACATAATTATCCACACCCTCTCAATCTTCATTAGGAACTTGGGGTAGGCCGTCAAATCAATCCATCGGGTTTCTTTCAAATTTGGATCCTCCATTAGGTGAATGCCCGAGCCTAAAAACAGAACCTTGAAACTACGTTTGTTGGCCAATAATAAAATCAAACTACTACCCCTCCTAAAGTATTGCATGGCTTTCCATATCAGTTCCCTCCCGAATCTGGTCTTGGAGGAAGTTTCCCCAACAAGCATATGCCGCCCACCCTCAACCTTTCTTCAGCCCTAGTTTCTCCCAACAACAATTGAAGTGGCCCTTCGTCCTGAACAGCGACAGTGGAAACAAACCTGCAGCTGAAGCCTATAGGTTGCACCAATCTTCACCCATCCCCATCTGCAAGCCCAAAGAACCCCCCCCCTTTTCTAGGCCTTGACAGTCACTTCTTCTTCTCCAAAACACAAGCGTACCACGGCTTCACGTAAAGCACATATTGTATCCAAGGGCCAAAGTCGCACTTCGCCCATGCTATCTCCTAGCAGAGGGAAACGCTCCACACGCAAAAAAACGACCATATGATCAAAATAAATGCTTTCTACCCTGCCCTCGGATATATGGATTGACAAAGATTTACATATAAATACATAGGTCGTAGATAATAATAATTTTTAATATATCAATATCAACATAGCAATGGAATGCCCAATACACATGAAATGCCTCTTCAAACGGTGCGTTTTTCATTGCTACTGTTGATGGAAGAAATCCTGCGCCAGTTGATAGGTTGCGTCTAGTTTATCCATGTTTATCCCACTATTTCAGGGGGTGTTTTAAACCGAGGTGGTGCATATTTTTTCCCATCAATACAGTAGTATGCATGTTGACATAATATTTCAATAGCACAATCTGCCTGGGTGAATGAACAATCGCTCCCCTACCCAGCAACCCTGAAATGATAGGAAATTCACAATTCAAACTACGGCTCTTGGGGGAAATCCATCATGGGGTCCATCACTGTAGTTTGCCTAAGGCCTATAATTTGCAAACAACATTGCAAAAACACCTTTTGTCCAAAGTTGCGTTGTGGCACACCATGGCAAAACCCACAGGTAATACTACACTATAAAGAATCATTGAGGACTCTGTCACCTCAATGAATTGCAATGTCTGACATTCAATCTCGAGTCTGGGCGCTGTCCAAGGAGCTGCACCCGTTGAAGACGCCACTCCCAATAATCATGACTGAATCAGGGATCACGACGCTTCTCAGTGAACTGCAGCATGCAAATGCACCATCACCAATCTCTGTCACCGAAGAAGGAATGTCGATGCTTGCCAGAGAGCTGCACTCTTTGAACGTCTCGTGCCCAATGCACGTCACAAAATCAGGCACAGTGATGCTTCTCAATGACCTACAGCCTTGAAAGGCACTGTCCCCAATGTCTCTCACCGAAGAAGGAACATCGATGCTTTCCAAAAACCTGCACCCTTGGAAGGCCCCGCACCCAATACGCGCCACTGAATCAGGGATGACGACCNTCACCCTCAATCTGTGTCACCGAAGGGGGGATGTCAATGCTCAGCAAAGAGCTGCACCGTTTGAAGGCCCCGCACCCGATGCTTGTCACAAAATCAGGGATAGCAATGCTTCTCAGTGAACTGCAGGACTCAAAGAAAGCTTCCCCAATCTTTGTCGCCCAATGAGGAGGAATGTGGATGCTTACCAAAGAGCTGCACCCTTTGAAGATTCCGTGCCCAATGCACGCCACTGAATCAGGGATGGCGACGCTTCCAAGTGAACTGCAGTCTGCAAATGCGAAATTCCCAATTTCTGCCACTGAAGAAGGTATATCGATTCTTTCCAAAGACTTGCACCCTTGGAAGGCCCTTTGCCCAATGCTAATCACTGACTTGGGAATGGTAATGCCCACCAAAGATTCGCACTTGAAGAAAACCTCATCTCCAATGTCTGTCAGTGAAGGAGGAAGGTCGATCCTTACCAAAGCGATACAGAATGCAAAGGCACTGTTCCCAATTCGCGTCACTGAATCAGGAATAAAAAACCCAACTACTTGTTGGCATGTTTGGAAAGCTCCTGCAGAAACCTCCTTTGTTGCATCAGGAATCGTCACATGAAGGAAGCCACCTCCTAGGGGGACACCCCTTTTCGTAGCAGCATTTACTGCGCGTCTCGTGTAACAAATACTCACTTCCACCTCATCATCCTCAGCATGAAACAAGCCTGCTTGAACCAGTGTCTGAGATGCCTGAGCATCATTTATTGCTGCCTTGTCATTCAGCAGCTCTACCTTGAGGATCTTCCGCTCAAGGGGATGTTCACAAGGAAACTTTTCAACAAGCCTGGCCTTCAGGTCCTCCACTGTTTCTGTTGGCTTAACGGCAAGAATGAAAACATCACCGTTGATAGTGTTCACTTTCAGTTTGCAGGACATGGCTGCACATGGATGGCTCAGAACTTAAAATAAGGTTTATGAGAGAAACATGATCCATGTAAAGATCCGTAACAGCATCTCTATATAAAGAGAAATTGATGCCCAATTTCATGCTCTTGACATGATGTGCCTGCAATTTGAAGTCATGCGGCCGAAATATGATGCGTAAGAACATCAGTTTCAACTAGTTGAAGACATTCGAAACATGAAACCACTCACTCTTTCATTGAAACTTGGGCCTAGAATTTCAGAATCAGAGATCCCCGGCTGACAGAGACATATAATAGCTTTAAAGGATACACAGCCCGGGCATCCTATACGAAGATCTCTGGCTTTTTTTTGCACCTCCAAAACCTCCCTCTGACAGGTTGGAAGTTGGTGGGTTAGCAAACTGCGATGCAGTAGAAAGTGCCATCGACCAGTAAAACTTGGTGGTTGAGTGCTACCCAAAACCTGGCATTTTTTTTGAAACCTTTACATCCTTCACCACATGTCAGTTCTGCCTTGTTTTCATGAGATGAACACATGGCTGTGAACATCTTGAAACTCACCCTCACCGCAGCCGAAAATCTTTCCCGGGGATTATAGACAAAAGACAGTTGAATCTGAACATTTCAATGAACAAAAACATATCACCATGTTTAGTGTATCTAGATTGGGAAATATATGGAAATATAAGATTATTCATAGTTTGGTAAAGTATATCTCCCTTCAGACTGCCCTGTTTAGAGCTAATCCGTGTCAATCCCAATCTGAACCTTTTCGAGTGAATCTCTTTCTGATGAAGATTTTATGCTCCGAACAACCTACTGCAAGCACCTGGTGAACAATTGTCCATCAATCAGGTCTGTAAGAAATCATCATATATAATATAAAGCCCTTATGTTCAAACCTTTTTTTCCTAAAATACTTGGTGTATAGTGATAACCTTTGATTATGAATGGTACCACAAAAAATTGCTAAAAAAACCACCCACGATCTTCAGCCATTTTTAAAGCCACCCTACCTGTCAGAGCACAACGAAGGAAGATCCGCACATTCGTGGGAGCAGCTGGTGGTGGAGCTAATTGTGGCATGGGTTGACAACGCACGATGTCCACCAGAAAACTGGGAGGCTCGGTAGAAATGGTTCCAGTTAAACAACCAGGAGTTGGAATGGGTTGGTTGGTTGGATGATTGGTTGGTTGGATGATTGGTTGGTTGGATGGTTGGATGGTTGGATGGTCCTATCTTCGACACTTTCGTCATGTTTTGTCAAAAAAAAGTCCAGCAACCTCGACTCGAAGATTGCCCGAAATCGATTCCCTATAGTTGTTCGCCACTTTGGGGGAATTGCATCATATGACAAGGCGACGAGAATTCAAGGAAAAAATCAAGGTGATAGCAGCTAAGGAGTCATCTATTGAATCATGCATTTGAAAAAAAAGGCAGCAAGGAAGGGAAGGCATCTTGAAATCTACCTGTGATGTGATGTGGTGTGGGTCAAAGTAGTTTGATGATGTTTGATGGATATGTATTGTTTTCATGTTTCATTTTGCCATCCCTGGTTCACATATTTATTTCGATGGATACCATCATGGTAAACAGACCTTGGGGGCATCACTTCGCGACTTGAGAAATTCACATTGTGATTTGTTGGTGAAAAACATCTATTATTTTGATTTTGACCATGTCTTGACCTACAGTAACTGCACTTCAATAAACTAATATAGCTGGCTGTAAACTGGACCAACTATCAAACCATCTTAAAGATCTATATATATATATATACACATATCCTATTGAAAATGGATGAATTTGGCGGATGCTTTTTTCGCCATGTTCTTTAAGCAGGTGAAGTTCCTTTCCTCCAAATCCAAGCCTTCCATCCAAGACATCGCGTAGGAGCTCACCATCTAACAGCAGCCGGCCCGAAGTTAAAAGCCACATGGAACATGTCTCTCCAGCCATCTGAGACAAAACAAGAGGGCGGAGGACGGAGAAACCCTCCAAATTTCCTTAACATATCCCCGGCTAAAGGTAGCTGGAAAAATGATGTTTTTTTCTTCCATCCGTGGGATATTTGTTAGTTCCATCCTGGGAGTTGGGAAAGTGTGGAAACTGATGAGGCGGCTTTGTTGGCTTGGATACGGACCGGGCTGAGTGAAGAAACAGTGAAGAGATGAGGTTTTGAGAGGGCAATGTGACGAGAATTAAAGAACAAAAGAAGGGTAAAGAAGGGAAACATGAAAACATTGAACAAAACACTTGTGATGTCAAGTTGATGAGTGACAAAAATTATGTATGAATGCAAAACGTTTCACAGAATCCCATGCAACGAGAATCTGTGGACATGTGTGCTCCGAAAAACTCCAAGAGGGTTTGTTGTGTGTGAAACTGCAAATGTAAAACACAAGGATCGACTCGTTTATCCGGGTATGCAGCTAAAACTGAACCATTGAATCCTGCAATACCAGCCCCCAAGTGGTGCAAAAGAAACATCTGAAACCAAACAGTGGAAATCAAGCTGTTAGTTCCTGGAACAGGTCCTTAATACAAGGGTAACTCATTGAAAGGAAAAAGCATCCCATCTCTTGTCTGTCCTTGGCGATTGCTGATCGTAGCTTTGCCACCGTTTCATCTGAAGCAATATCAACCTACAAGTTTCTGTCTGAAGGGATGTGATATGGTTAGTGAATGTAGATGGGATATCTCCTTATGTATGTATGTATATATATATATATATATACATTGTTTTTTTCTTTTCCTCTAGGCAACTCGGTGCAGTAACTGCTGGGGCCTAATGCACTGTATGTATATATATATATATATATCATATTTAACACTAGTACATGTACATCACTTATCATATATATCATAGTTTCATAGTTCATATTGTGCAGGAGGTTCGACATCAACAGTAAGATTTGATTGAATTCACCAATGAGGTGATGATTATGAACATGTTTTGTCAAAGTAAGCTTGAAAGATCGCACTGCTCTGCTTTAATACCCGACCAGTGGCATTGTCATACCTCGCAAACTTGTATATCACTCAGTGGTCATGTCGTGATGTATCATGATTGATTTCAGAGAGATACTCACCATGTCCAGTCTCACACAGGGTCCTGTTCTAGTTCTCAAACAAAAATCTTTCTCCATTTCAGAAAAAGAACGTTTTGCTATCATATACACAGCACAAAGAACAGGCAAATAGAGCAAAACAACCACACTTCCCATAACGCATACTCAACCCGCCATCTGATAACTCTTCATTGTTTTCTGGGTAGCATATAAGCATGATATTGCGAATCACTTAAAACAAACCAGTTCAAGCTACAGGAATGCAACATGGTTTCTTCATCTCTGGCCGTTGTCGTGGTTGTTCCTTTACACCAGTTGAACATGAAGAAGTTTGACCCCCTACTTCCAAGGAAGAAATTTCTTCGGGCATGGATAATTCTCAGAATTGGAGGCCCTTTCAAAGGGAAATTTTGGGTACCCTTGGGAGGGTACCCTAGCAGCTGTTCCCCAAATATTACCCCATATTGCCTTATACAACCATTATATAATTCATATATCGGTGGTATATGTTGGTATATATCTCGGGTACTCTCCCAGGGTACCCAACTTTTCCCTTTGACCCGTACAATACACGGAAGGGGTTTTATACTCCAATGAGTCATATTCCAGCCGCCGATGTGTTTTCCAGAAATTTGCAACTTTGATGTATACCGAAATACACTCTCTGAAACTATGACGGTAACATAGGGAAACCACGTCAGTCAATCAACGGACATTAGGCTTCCCTCACCATGGTGAGCAGCTCGCCACTGCACGCTAACCGCGCCGACACCGACACCGTGGGGGCGGCGTTTTGCGCGGGTCCCGTTTCGCAGGACGTCTCTGCCATGGCCGAGATGGGGGAGGAAGAGGGAAGAGGGAAGACCGATGGCTTGCACTGGCATTGGCAAATGTTGCAACTTCTGGGAAAAAACCTATATGAACAAATTATTTCAGTTCAAATTATTGAGTGCATTTGAAGTTGACGTCGCAATTGGCTGTGAGACAAGGGGAAATCACCATGCTTCTAAATTCCAGAGAGATGTAGCCGCCAAAGTTCCAGTATGGCCAAAGTTTACATGACTTCAGGATATTGTTGTCAAAATGTTTTGACTTGCAAACTAAGAATCTGTGCAACAACCCCATAGACCCCATCACGTTTCTCAACTCTCTGTTTCAAGATCCCTGTTGGCAGATTTGCCGTGTAAAAATCGATCAAGACGAGACAAGGTCCTGTCTTGAGCAAACCTGCTACCAGTGACATCAGTTCACCACCCGAGAAATACCTTGAACTCGCACGGACGGACCATATAAAACCTGAGCAAAAAATTAATCATCATCGTGCAATCCGGCCAGCCATGGCATCATATGAAAATCCCGGTCAATATCATGCGATACTTGACCAACTTTCAAGTGGTACTCACTGGATTGTTTGTAAAAATCTATCTCGCCCGATCGCCAAATCCCCAAAATCAACATCTTCAAATTTGTAGTATGTAAAAAATGTTTCCTTTTAAACGCGGTGCTTCCCAACAGAAGTCGAACTGAATTTGTAGCCTTTTAACCCAAAAAGGATAACTATGTTCTTTACATTGTACCCCCGTTCACAATGAAACATAGGGCACAAACAGATGCGGAATGTACCTCCCTAAAAGTCCAAAACTTTTCTTTTAAACAACAAAAAATGGTGGTGTCATTTTTTGTTGCTGATGATTTTTAAATAGGTTGAGTCCGTTGACTTCCCCAAAATCACATTTGATAAATTGAAGCATGCAGGGGATGTAAGAAAATTTCACATTCAGGGGATTTCAAATTACAAGGTGTATCTTTTGACATGTTCATGACATTCACGAAGGTCACGAACGAGGGGGATTTCAAATCAGGTGGATCTGGAAAATATTTAGGAACACTATCAATACTACAAATATATAGAATTCTCAGATAGATAAGAAACTACAAAAAACCCTGTCCCATCTCGTACTTGTTGTTGTTCATTTCAATAATGGGGATGTATCTTTTCATAATGGCTATATTATTAAACTAATCATCTAGGGATTTGTTTCATTGCTCAAATCTCATACAGAACAGAATTCATCCCTACTTTGATAAACATGAACCAAGGGTGGATGATGTCCCTGAAAGGGCCCAAGAAAAAAAAAAAAACTAAAAATTGAATTTTTTTGGCGTAATTTGCTTTTTTCTTTTTGGCAACCCACAAAACGAAAAAAACCATCTACAAGTTAAATAGAAACATCTGGTGGTTGCTGGTGTTCTTGTTTTTCTCAACAAAAAAGATGGCTTCGCACATATGAGTTGATAAAAGTTGATAGTTGAATCTAAATAATCCAGTCGAATTTTCATTGTGGCCGTGGGACTCACCTGCAAAAACGCCCGTGCTGCATGACTCCCAATCTTTTCTTCCTTGCGAAGGCAGAGGGTTGTTGGCCGCGGTTGACAACGCTGTCGGCGGCGGTTTCTGCAGGTTTCAAAAGAACACCAAGAGCACCTTCGCAATTTTCAACCAGAAATCATTGGCCACAAATTCCTTTCGAAAAGTTTCTGTCGATCATAACCGGCTTGTTTTTTTGTAATTTGCTTTTAAAGCTGATGTTCAGACCGCTTGTGAGCCATGCACATAATATGCATGTGTAATATACGCATATCTTGTTGATATAGATGGTGCTTATCCCCGTCCCACTAAGATGGTGAAGACTAATTTCATCAGAAACTCTTACTACAATCGGAGAGTGAGTATTACTTGACTGGAGGGTTGGGGATATCCCCTATCATTTACGGTTCATATGACCCATCTACTAAGCTCAATCGAAATCATCAATTTCCAGTCAGAAACATTGCTGGAAATCAGGCTATGGGAAATCCAAAAGAAGAGTTTCATGTAAGATTTCTATATATGTTCCCACATGTCTATCAATGAATCATATATGTGATAATATCTATACCAAAACAGTGAGAACGAATCTGAACTCATGATATATCTGCTTGTCCCTGACCTTTATTACTCTCTCTCCCTGGGCATCCCCACGAAGATAGCCACGGCCATGACCCAAATGCATGTCTCAGTTGCGTAACCGTTTGCCGTGCTGCACAACGCTGCAAGGAATGTCAGGGTAGATCTCCGAAGATTCATGATGCGCATATTCTTGTCGTATATGCAGCCACCCAATCTGACATTTCGCCCCAAACAAAAATCTGTCTAACCTTCTCCCCCCAAAACAAAACAGGTCTTAATCTTTATAACCTCCTGGGAACTAACCAATATTCCCCTAGCATCCTGAACTTTTCAAGTCGATGATGGACTCGTTCTCCTGGAGGGGTAAGGGTCCCCCACTTCAGCGCGCCGAGCCCCCACACCCATAAAGCACACATCGTCGATTCTGAACTCAACTCGTCCAGCATTTTCTGGCGGCCGACCGGTCGATGCTAAGCTTGTGTGATGGTGGTGGTTTGCAGCCCTGTGTGATGACGGTGGAAAAAAAGATGGGGTCAAACTTGATCCAACCTGCAACTGATTGAAAAGGGTGAATCGGAACACATCAAAAAATTGCCAAGGCTTAAGGAAAGACTTGAAAGAACATTTCAAGTTTTTCTAATTACTATCAATGGTATCAACTCATCACTTGTAACCTATGAAGACCCTACGTTGCCACAGTATCTAAAGGAACCACCAAGGTCATGTCCTAGACATTAGCTGCACAGTTCAAGATCGACCATAATTGGATCTTGAAATGATGGATCTTTTTTTATCCAGAGACTGAAAAATAAAGTTCGAGATCAATCCTATGCTAATCCTATCATTCATATTCATATAATCATATAATCATATGTAAATAATTATATATGTTCATATATCAGATATATCATATATATATAATATATCATATTTGTAAATATAGATGATTATGGATTGTAGAATCTCTATAACTTCCTAAACAGAATCGTGTACACTTGCGATTTGCCAACACAACCTGAAACAACACGAGACACCACCAACCTGCTGATGCTTTAGTCGACCCCTGGAATCATCGGTTTGGTCCTGCGACACTTGGGATGCCATTTTTTAGGGAGATAAATCTGAGGCAAATGTGAGGGAAATTACGTGGAAAGAAAAGATTCAAAACATATCTGGTTGGTGGTTGAACCAACCCAATTGAGAAATATGCTCGTCAAATTGGATCATTTGCCCAATTTTTGGGGTGAAAATAAAAAATGTTTGAGTTGCCACCACCTAGATATTTGTTACTAGACTCGACATGTGTGAAAATGGTAGCAACATCTAAATCTGTGGAGTTTGGGATGAAGAAAATCAACAAGAACTTACAAGAGAACAGCTTGAAAATACTTGCGACTCAGTCCCTTTTTGTTTGCAGAAAAAACACATTGAGCGTGACCAACAGCAGTGTGAAAAAATGATTAATGTTGAATCTCAATCAATCCATGTTTATAATCCAGCAAATGAAGCAAACGGATTGACAGCGGGATGACCCATCACATGATCCACTGGGGCTTATCCACCTTATCTACCCTGGGATTTTCAGGATTCTGGGGTTCTTTAGCTCCTCATTTAGTAGGTAAGATACATCATACCTGGCTCCTTAGAATGGGTAGCTATGTACCTTTCCAACTTCAAATCACTGCTTCCATTGGCATTTGTCGCTCCTCCATTTCACCCAACAATCTGCAATGTATGTCGAGCTCCTGGCGCCGATGTTGTTGGCAACGGGTTGTGGTTTGTTCGCACAACGTTTTGGAGGTTTGGATTGTTTTGTAACTTCAGGTTTCAAGCTGAGAATTGATCTTGCAAAAGCACATGGATCTAAACAAATGTTGGATTGGTCAACCAATTTTGGAACTTTACAAGTTACCTAAACGGGAATGCATTGAATTCATGATATCTATCATTTTTTGTGGAAGACAAGCAAGTTTCAAAGTATAGCCACTGAACCATTGCATTTGTACCCAAGTGTACCCCCTTAACTTCCCAATTTATAATATGAGTGACTCAGATTCTGGTAAATGTCTCCAATCCAGAGTTGAATTTCGGTGGATCAGCTTGCGCTCAATCTCACATATTAACACAACAACGTGGCTTCAACGTGGCTCCAAGGTGTGAAATTTTGAGAATCCAGGAGCCAGCTATAGAAATACAGGGAAAGGAACACATCTTCGCCATGTAGAGACCACATAAGAAATGATAGCCAACACAACCTGATAACCTCCAAAGGTGTTCCAAATGTCCATCAAATCCAAACTTCCCTCGTCAGAGCCTCTGAAATGGCACCACCAAATTTCTTCAGGTTCCTTGGGGTTTTCAAATTAGAGGGGAGAATAAAAACAAGACAGGAGAATGGTGGAAACCTCACTTTTGATGTATATTTTTCGGGAAATATGTTTGGATGATATTGGCTTATGGGTTTGATGCCACGATGACCTCGCGAAGAGATAAGCATCGCGGTTAAAAGAAGGATAGTGTAGCCATATGTAGCTTATTGAATAGATATACCACTTCTCAAAAAGTAGACGATACTAAGTACCAATCTGCTCCCTCCAGTTTCAAAGGCCTTTTTTACAAAGCTGCCTTTAGAAGTCCTTGAGGCCGTACGCCCCCATAAGTCAGTTCGGTAGTTTGTTGACACGGTTGACAATCAATGATCGCATTGCAACTGGCTGCCACTGACGATATGCTACTGAGGTATGTAAAAGAAACAAAACAACACACAGGTCAATTGCACACATCAAATAAACGAATCAAACAAATCCTGGCTACATATAGATAGTTACATCTTTACTACGGACAAACAAACACATCAAAAAAATATGAGGGAATTGAATGTGCAACTGGGATGACCCCCCTCCCGGTTACCGTGTACTGTTCGCAGCTTTAAAGGGATCTCCGGGATAAGAACGATAGAAGATCTCTTTTTGACGAAGGTGATTGAACAATGAAATACTGTTTCTGAGTCAGTCATCCCGGTACTCTTAGTGTTATAATCCATTGGAGGATTGCCCCGAAACAAATATCCATCTACACAACGTATATTAACTTCGCCAAGAATTCTCACTAAAAAATCCACTCATCCCACTGACCTATTTGGGATCTCAATGCACTGGCCCAAGGCGCTGCACACTTCCTGAAAGAAAATCCAATGACCTTGGTGTCTTTTGTGAAGGTTGTTTATGATTAAGGCAGATTTTGATATAGAAACAACAACAACACAACAAAAAAACAACACGTTGAAAACATCAATGAAGTTGGTGGTTGAACCAACCCATTTGAAAAATATTAGTCAAAATGGGAGTCTTCCACAAATAGGGGTGAAAATCAAAAATATTTGAAACCACCATCTAGAAACATAGTCTAGTCTGCAATGACTTGAACTGAGGATGTGGCACAAAAACACTGATGCATCTTTAGTTCATGGTGAAAACTTCAACGAATCTAACCCAATCTCAACTTTCACTAAAAAAATGCTTCATCCTACCCCGCAGGTTCTTCGCTTCAACTTCCGCTGCAAATCGCCGTTTTGTTTGACAAACACCGAGGTGTCCGTACTCATCTTGCCGTTCCGTGTCCTGAGGTTTGGAAGTGTTGAACGGTTGGAAAGAAAACACAGAGAGTTTCGCAACAAATGTCGTTGCGACATTCCATGAAATACGTTGGTTAATGGGGATCCTTATCAAGGCTTATGATTTCTATATAAATAGGTTGTATAATCCCCAATATACAGCAAGTAACCAGTGTTTTGGTCCTTGCTCATATGTTCATAGCAACTTTTGGAGAGGGAATATTTGATCCCCGCAAATTGAATCTGGGTGACGTTAAGTCACCAATATTTCCACTAACTTTTACCCTCCCATAGTTCATGCAAGAAACTACTTTGAAGGAAAAACATCTCAATCAAAAAAGAAGAACTTAAATAGCAACCTCAGTAAACCAAACAGAAACTACCAAAAGACCCTTCATTTGGGAAATAATCATGATCGAAATGAACAAACCAACCTCAATGGTTGGGATATTTGTTGGAGAATTCCTGGATCTAAAAATATTCTTCATAGTTCACCTCCACCGATTTATAAAACATATCTATGTCTATATATTGATTATATTTGTTTTCTTCCAAAAATGGGGATAAAAAAAGCAGGCAATTTGTTTGCTTCTTTAGAAGCTTTGAAATCCAGAATCAGCTGGTTGTCACTCACCACCTTCCAAACACGGCACCAAACTTCGAGTGAAATGGCCCCCAAGACAGCTCAAAACGGCCCAACAAACAGGGTTTTAGGCGCTACAACTCAACCCATCTGGAAGGAATTTGCCTGCAACTCTCACCGGTGTAACCCTGTCCACCATCATACCAAGACACCATCTTTGCCATCGACATTTCCAGTGCTTTGGCCCAAGTAGGTCAGTTGCCAACTGTCAAGAACAAAAAAAACATGTATACGTAGAACCCCATGGAATTTATACAACTTTTACAAGTCATGACATCGATTTATGCATTGGAATCTAATTTATGAATCTATTGAATATGCAAGCAAAATCTATTGTCCTAAGGTGGTTTGGTGCATCTGATTGGTACAGAAGTGAAATGTGAATCTGAAAAGCATACCAAGATCACGCATGTCTATGGTCTATGGTTAGAAACAAAATTATCATATATGTTTCTATAGATGGTAATTCAAATCACGCAAAAACTCTATGCAGAAACACATCTTCTATATGCATCATGACTTTGCTAAACTGTTGTGAAACTTAGAGGGACTTGATCATAAAGGAGGCGAATCACACCTTGCACACGAACTACTACAACAGCTGCAAAACCAGAACAAAACACAAGACCCATCTTGACTGGTCACCATCTCATACCAGCATTTTTATTTTTCATAAACAAAATACTTAGCATGTCATCAGCTCTTGAGCATGACCAAAAAGCAACTAGCAGAAAATAAAGTCAGTAGTTTTTTTGGGGGTATGGTAGTCACATCACCAACAACCATTGCAGCTGGCCCCTTACCCTGGTGTTAGCGCGCTGCTGTCATAGTCTTCTTTTTTTTGCTCAGCACAAACGATGTAATGGCAATGTCGCATACACACATCGAGCGTCACCAACCAGCTCCAGGTGAAACACATCGAGCATCAAAAGAATTTCTGCCGATACTTGAGAGTCGGCATTCCTACATGTAATCAGAGGATATCATGATTGTATACTCGTATGACTCGTATGCTTCTATGATTGCACTGTCGAAAGCTTGGCGAAATCATCCTTTTGCTTCAGAATCTGGGCACATGTATTGTGATCAAAGCCAATCTCCAAACCAATATTAGTTATCCAAAGTCACCCATATCTATCGATTATTCTTGGAGAGTTGTGTTCTCTCCCATTGACTTCGACAATCCTCCCTTCCCAATAAATCATATCGCTGTCCCATGTCTGTTTTTCTTTGTTTATGTGTTTGATTTTTTTTTGTATCGTGAGCATCCGTTTATTGAGTAATTTTTTCTGACCTCCTCCAAAACAAAAAACTCATTCGGTCAAAAAAGGACTGCTGATCACTGCATAACCTGCAGCAACACCTCCTTCGTCAACTCCTTGAGCTTTGGTTCTCACCAAATGCCCTGCATGTTGCGACATGTAAACTCTCCTCCGGTGCCAAGCCAGATGGTGGGATTTCACCGAAAAGGTGGATGAAGTCAATGGTGGCGTTGATGTAATGTTATAAGGACTAGAATAGATGGCCGGGGGGCTTCAGCAATACCATATGCGAAAATGCAACTATTACCTATAGAAGTATATAGTTAGTGCAGCGCAGCAATAAGCATGCAAAGATGATAAACTCATTGCCTCTATGTAACCACTTTTGGTCAGGGCTTCAAGTGACGCACAAAGTGAACCATCTTTGCGTTAGAATCTCAGGCACTGTTCCATCCATGGAGGTGCCTTACGAAGGAGTATGACCCTTTCCTATTACAGTAAATTGTTTCTATCAACACGGGAACATCATGCTATATACATTGTTGTACCACGCCACCTGCTGTTGTGGTTGTTGCCGTTGTTGCCGTTGTTTTGCTGCTTTTCGTTGTTGGTTTTGTATTGTTGTTGTCGTCTTTGTTCTTTGTTCTTGTCATGATTCATGATCGTTTTTCGAACTTGTTTGAGATCTTCCTGAACACAAAGTTGAGTCCATTTCCAACATCATTTCAGTCCTTCCATCGCCGACATACACTGAGTAGAAGCCGAACTCGGACAAACAATTCATCACCTGGTCATTTCGAGTGTAGCTGATGTTTCTGAGTTGCAATGGGAATGATACGGCAATAACGGTAAACCGTTTTGGGTTTCTGGGATGTCTTAGCTGCATTCAGGTGAACCATCCTGGATCTATATATCAAATCAAGCTTTTCAGCAACAACATCTAACAGGAATCAAGACTTTACGATCATGGATGTTGAATGATGTTGATTCCCTGCAACATCTTCATTTCAGTATGGGTCAACATCAAACCTGGAACCTTCTACATAACTCATGTGGAAGTTGAACCACTCCTTTGGGTGTTCGGACATGGGAATCAACCCTGGCTGGACCTGCAACTGCCCTTGCCGCGTCATAACTGATGCTTGCAAGCCGGGCATGATGCGCTGCATCAAGATATATGCACTGCGATCCTCTGCAGATAGCTCCTGTGTTTTGAAAAGGGTCCAAATGCTATTTGATTGAAACATACTGAATTTTATGTGTCCATAAAAACACGGGGTAGAAATAGAATCGTGAAGGATTGGGAATCGTTTTTTTGTTGAGCTGTTCACCTTTGAAGTACATACCTCAAACATTATTTTTGTAACTCACCTATATGTAACTATAGGTGGTGTTTTTCCCAACCCAAACTGTAAAATATATGATCTGGTCAGCATTTTGGTTTTGTTATATGGTTTGTGAACATATTATGCTCAATGTAGTATCATCTTAATGGTCATAAGTCATAAGTCATAAGTTATAAACTTGGTTGGGATGGCCCAACCATACCGCTTGCCATCACAGTAAATCACGTTGTTTTGATCAAATTGACCCAATGACCCATGTCCATATCCATCTTTCAATGCCAACTTCGAAAGCATAACAACATGTTAGGTTAGACATGTTTTTCGGTCACCACAGATCCCAAAATCTCATTTACCACCTCTCAGGTGTGCCACGGTTTCCTTTTCTGCTGATGGCAGTCCTTCAGTTTTTTGGCCACATCTGCACCTTTCAAGGCACTGTCAAAGCATGGATCTTTGGAATGGTTTGGGTTGGCATCATCTGAGTGGACTTGATGAAAAGATTGAAGTGCAAAAAGTGGTTGAAGGTGGGGTTACTGTATAAATGATTTATGTTGGTAGAAGCCTCCTTTCAATCACTAACAACTTCACCAAACTCCAAGAATTGTGCCAAAACACTGGAAAAACATGTGTTGTATTCAAAAAACAACTTGGCCACTTACACCTCACTCACACCCCACTTGTCCAAGTAGCCATAGAAGTTATGGCCACCACCTTCACGTTGAGGTTTCAAAACATACTGCTCAGGTTGAGCACAAGCTTTCTTGATGATTTCTGCATCGTCCTGGTGACCGAGGAAACGTGCTGCTTGGTGGCTTGGGGGTTGAAAACAAGGGATACAAATAGATTACACAATGACAATCTCAATCAATCCCTTTCATTGAATTTCATATCACATCCAAACCACTTGGAATTATTCAGCTGAGAGATTCACTTGTAATTATCATTCAATGGAGCAATTGCACAAATTCAAACCATTTTCAACCCCTGAAATCCACCATTTCAAAGCTCGGAAACCGAAACTTTTACCATCCTTCGGTGCATTTTTTGTCGATCCTCCAAAGGACCTAAGCCCCAAAGTCCCGCAAAGCAGCTACGCAACTTGGCACTGTCACGGGAACTCAAGAACCTGCCACGGAATTCAAAAAATAGGTGACCGGTACAACGGTACAACCCCGAGAACCAATCTTTGGCACATGCAAACGGGGAGCCCCCTAGCAAAGCCGGAGATTCTGAACTTGGAAATCATCATGTATTTGGGTACATGTCGGTTTTCCAGGAAAACTGGGAATGAATCGTTTAAGACATCGCAACCCCCCAAAACAAAAACACATGCCCAAAAAAAACACATGTTTATAATGTGTCCCAAAAAAATGAAGGAGGTTCTATGTGGTGTTGCTATGACTTAGCCCTTGGAAATACAGGGACCATGTGAAACCACTCGTGTGTTCCCCGGGGTCAATGGAAAAAAACCACCCGCATTCGAATCAACCAAAACGGTGGACAAATGCACTTGACCTAACCAATGACCCGAAGATATGATACGAGACCATTTCCATGAAATTTCATTCCGAACTTGACAGGATCTAATGTGAAAATACAAGACTCAGCCACAGATTGTTGTGACCACCTGCCACTGGTGGAGACAAATGACATGGAGGTTGCTCTAAGGTATCAACACAAAAAACACGTGACTTTTCTATCATCTTTTCTGAGCTGCTGAATTTCTACTTGAATGTCATAGTTGTTTTTGTCTTCAGCCCTTAAAGGGCACCCCCCATCCCTTCACCTTTCAACTGCTCCAGGTCTTGCGAGGGCTTGTTGCACCTCTGGCGTGGAAAAGGTAGCAATTGTTCCCATATCAACAGAAGGGACATGGGAAAAAAGGATTTGTATCCAGGAAGAAATCACACAAAAGTTTTTTGGTTCATTCGAAAATTTCCTGAAGTTGGGTTCCTTCGAAAATTTCCTGGTTGTATTGATTGACAAGTTGACATCAATTTGGATTTTTGGGGTGGGTTTCCAATCATTGGATATAATCTCTATGCCAAATCTCCTGGGGAACTTGGATGGCACCTGGTACGACCCCCCTACTTTCCCACTGGCCATTTCCCACCTTCTTGGCGCCGACCAACTGGTAATCCACCTCACAAGCGCTGGTTAAATTGCTCGGAAAAAGTGTCATTGAAGCCAACCAAAAAAACAAACGATGAATGAACTATGGCAACCCCGAAACATTTTCGCGGCATGGTGATTGTCTGATGTTGTTTGTCACTAGTACCTATAGTAGCTAAAAATAAAACGAAGGAACCACAAAACACCTCAAAAGTTTTAATGATTCGAACTTCCAAGCACAACCCAGTGGTTTTCAGTCGGGTCAATGTACCGCAGAGTGTCCAAATCAACCATACATAGAGCACCTCTTTGGTCGATCCATCTGGAAGTCTATGGAAAGACTGTTCGAATTGCCGTGGAACATATGGAATGCAGCGCCAAGTGTTTACTGTATGACAACTGTAACTTTCAAGTTGAGTTAGGAGAACCAAAACATACCACAACACCATGTGACTCAAAATTCATGATTATCTAAATTCACTACCAACAGCCACCAAACTTACTTTTGTAAGGCGCTTTAGCGCTACGGCTCAGGGGGGATAGGAAGGTTATGTCTCTTCAAACAAATCATCAGTCCATAGCCCCAAGCTGCTGGGCAGCTGCAGCAGGCAGGAAGTATAAAACCTAGAACTATCTGGTGGTAAATGTTTAACCGGATCCCCAACAACAACATTCAAATCACCCACTTTTTTCTTACCAAGTCACTGATGGACACTTCACTGCTTTCGATTTTTCCAACATGCTTCGGGCAGCCCACTCTACCTGCGCAAGGTTGGGATGGTGAGTCGCAACCTAAAAAAGTGATATATGATATATGTATATACAGATATATCATATACACATATATGGCTATGTTCTATATATAATATGTACACCTTTGATTGGGTTTACACCTATGATTGGCTTTAGTAACCATACCATCCCCTATGCTAGTGAAACTCAAAGTTACTAGGAGTTGAGACTCGAGACAATGGCACAGATGAGTTTCACTTGCCATTGCCCCGAGGCTGAATATTGTTCTGCTTTCAATTGTTGCGTTTGTTTCCAGAACCATTAACTTCATCATTGATCATGCACGAGAAACACGATACAGGGTGTCCAACATATTCACCAAAAAACCAACCGTCCAATACTGCCAATATTTTGAACATCTGTTTCCCAACAAAAGGATTGGACATCTTCTTGCCTCTGTGGGATAGTCTTCTGGTCCATAGCCAGCACGAAAATAGACCACTGACACCTGTCTCTCTCTTCTGGCCAACGGGCAGAATGACTCATGAGGACAGGTGTTGGAAAGGATAGTTACTATGAATATGAAAACACTGGCATGTACACCCAAGCAAAGATTCAAGTGAAAGATGAAGGTTAATAGGAGGTAACATCTGAATAAGAAACAATGTAATGAGGATACATAATGAACAGTCATAATAAGGTAGGTGGATAAGAATCCACTTTACCAGGGCAATCATTACGTCGTCACCTCACACAATCAAAAATCGAATCAGCAAAACACAGCCCTGCGAAGCCTTGCAAGTGAGGATTTGAGCAGCAAGCCAGTCACAACATACAGAGATACTTCATACTCAAGAGTTTCAGGGTCATCAACGGTTTTTTTGACCGTGCAAATTAGTATAATCCAAAAGAAACGAATCATCCCCAATGAATGCCTAAAAGAAATTGAAAGTCTTCACACGTATATATTCATTACTTATCATTGCAAAAATGCTTCTATTCTAAAAAAAAACATGTCCTCAGTATGTATGTGATATATATATATCACATATTACAAACAAGACATCCTACCCAAAAGTATCTTCCTAACTCACAAAAGTGGCTTTCCATCCATACAAATCCAAACTTTGATTTGATCAAACCTTTCGAAAAAAACCCGACTCGCCTCAAACGCTCCCAACATCAATTTGCCATGCTCATCCACAGTAGCATCACGTTTCAGCTGCGCTAAGGTCTTTTTGATGACACGGATGCCATGGTTGTGCCATAAGCCATATTCCACCTCACATGTTGCAGGTGAGTGTTGTGGACCACCCATTTTTTTCCGGCACCTACAAGAGGTGCCTTGTTCACTCTCTTTGGCGAGAGAGCTTTGTGCTTCCTGAAATTCAGGGGAATATTCAAAAATGAAATCATTATGAAACGTATTGAGTTCCTGGATAATTCTGCTATGATTTGGAATGAAAAGAACCTCATTTGGCCTGAAAAAAAACAGGGTACTTGAGTAGATAGGTTGATTGAACAGCTAAAATATACACCTACCAGGTTGCGCTCGGTCCCCAAGAAAAGCTGGATTGTCTTCCAACCATGGACCATCCATTTTAGGTGTTTTTTGCCATTAGTTTCGGGATCTGATGAACAGTTTGATCGTTTCAAGGTGAGTGTTTGATGAACAGTTGGATGCAACAGTGCGATATGTTGGCACAAAAAGAAGCGAAACTCGCGCCACATATATGCAAATGACAAACCAATGTAGACTACAGCAGAAAGAGAAACTACCCCTGGAATCCGAAACAACCAGTTGGGTGAAACAACCATATCCTATGTAAAGATTTGGAATCATCCAGTTGAAACAATCGTATATGAATTAACGGTTGCTTGGGGTTCATGGACCGTTGATGGCTGACATCTTGCATCACCGGACCGGATGTAAACAGCTTACTTCCGCGAATCTCACCTTCCTTGTTTAGAGACACACACTGATGCAGACACATAGCTCGCTTGTTTTTTCCAAACATGTGTCCCAAATTGACAAAATGTACAACAATCACCACCAAAAAACAAGGCAAAACAACTGCAACTCTATGACCATCAAAATTATCCTTTCCAAAAAACTATCACCCACAAATTTCCCAAATCATCCTTTCCAAAAAAAAGCAAATCACCCTCAAATCTCCCTTCCGGAAAAAAAAACAAAACACCCACCCAAAACAACCCAAACCCCTCACCTGACACCAATCGGCAAAATTGCGTCCATCTTCATTCATTACAAAGACCACCTTGGAATCCTTCACACCATAAACTTGATGAGCTTTAGCTAAGGCAGCTGGAATCGCTTGTAACGTCGCCTGGGTTGCTATCGATGAAAGAAACATCAAGTCGTATATATGTTTACTCGTTGCGAGAGATGGTGGAGCCTGAGAATATGTTCAACTCGACATGTCTTGGAGTTGTTGTTTTTGGAGTTGAGAGTAGTACAGAATCAAGCATTTCTAGATACCGAAAGGATCCAAAAGAAAAGTATAAGATCTTATCAGGTATGTTGGAAGGTAAATGTTTAAATGAAATGCAGAAATGGACATCAAAGACACATGTGATGAACAGCAACATGTCATGGAAGAGATTCGAAAACATGTTGAATGTACCCCAAATGGTGCATCTACTGCATCGAAATAAACTCCCCAAATCTTTCAATCATCTTGGCAAAAATTCATCCCAAAATGCATAGATCTTCAACTTTCAGTAGAGCAGTGACCAAGGGTTCCTAGTGATTTGCTTGATTTTTGGGCGATGCAAATACTACACAGTTTTTATAGGGTGAGTATAAGTTATAAACCATGAAATAAGCATTCTGTCATGAATTCTATCAGTATTTCATGAAATGTCATTTGTAGGTTTTGAACCGCCTTCCTTCCATCCGGAATTTTCTTTTTCAGTAGAAACTCCCTGGAACTTCCCCCCAAAAAAACAACACCTCAAGCCATCCAGGGCACGTTCTCCGGCAAGCGCCGATGGATCTCCACGGGCGAAGCCGAGGACGACAGGTCGAAATGCTGCCTCAGCTGCGTCGCCACGGGACCTCGATCCTCCTTGTCACCGGCGAAGCGACCAAGCAGGAAGCGATGTAACTTGCAGACCTTGGTTGTTGAGCAATGAAAAGAGCTTGGGCCCTAAGGTTTTGTTGTTTAGGGGATGTTGTTGGGGATTTTATGTGTATATATATATATATATAATTTATTATAATTATATATACGGGGATTGTAAGGATCCCTGTCATGTGATTTTAACAGAGCAGTGATCAAACCTGTCATGAAAAAAGCCCTGGGTTAGAATCAGAAGGTCGTTGCAGAGATAGATACCTGAACCCAGAAATCAAGTGACATTTTCCCAGGCAAAAATTCAAATATCAATTTGCAGTTTGAGATTTGTTGAGATAGTTCGAGATGGAGAATATTTATGGTTTTTCCAATGGAGTGCTGAGTTCTGTGGATTTATGGTTTGCAAAAAAAGAGGTGCATCTTTGGTTCGTTTCTTGGCATGCGGGGTTGGCCTATTGGTGAAGTCATGTCACAAAGATATGGAGGTGAATCAAAACCATTGGCAACCAATTCTGTTAAATCTGGCACATCAGAACCATATAACTCACCCAATGCTTCACCAAAGGTCACTACAATAGTCACTATAACTATAGTCATAGTCATCACCAACAGAAAAAATCAAGATATTGCCAACAAGAATGATTGAAACCAAAACAACAAAGATCTACCTTTCCGTTCCCTTCCCTTCCCGACATTCATTGTCAAAGGCACATTACTAGCATGAGCTCCCATAGATGAGGCGATGGTATTCAGTTCCACTTGTAAAAATCGTGGTGGGACCTTTTCCTCTACCGATTCATGAAGCATATAATCGGAACGATGAATGCCCAGCATCAAGGGTTGAAGCAAGCCCTGCGTTGATGGATTTTGTTGGTGGATTGTTTTGTTTCCGGATGGATTTTGTGGAGTTTGTGGAGTTTGACAGGGGGGGGTTGGAAAAAACGGGGCACAGGTTCGGGTGGAAATTATTTTTTTGAAAAGAAACATAAGAATAAGTGAGTTGGGGGATGATTGATTGAACTTTATTTTGGCTACATTTCAGTTTCAGGTGATATTGTGTTCCTTAAAAAAGGTGGCAGATGATGTCACTTGCTCCTTCAAAATGTTTCTTACAATGAACAGAACATCGGTGAGTTGTAAAATGTGTAGAGAACTTTGCAAAACAATAGACACCCCCGAAAATGAACAAATGTCACCAAAAAAGGGCCCATCTTAAAAGGAAAGGTCATCTTCCAACCATCAATTTTCTGTTATCTATGTTAGTTTTCTGGGGAGTACTATTTTTTTGAGACAGACAGACCATGAAAAATTATACATACCAAACGCCCTCCCCCCCAAAAAAAAACACAAAAACTACCGTATAACTGGGTGCCCGGGATCCCCCGGTACACCCGAGACCCAAGATTTCCACAGCCTCTTTGTGAATCTCCTTGGAGATTTCCAATAATCGCCTCTGGTCTGGTTGAAGGATGGTTTCTTTTGGGAAAAAAGATCACTATAATCAGAAAGGTGCATGTTGAAAAAACGGGGATTGTGTCATTGAAATATTATGATGAAATATTGAAAATCGAGTGAAATTGAGAGTATATTGAAGGAATTTGAAGGAAAGATCATGATGTCCTTATAAAATCTTATAAATGGATCTATAATAAGCGAAAGGGGTTATCATGTGAACATACGGTTAATGAAAATCTGAGGCGGATCAGGCGCTTTTGAACCCAAGTCAAACATCAACAGAGGATCAGGGCGGCAGCATTTCGACACCACATGGCTGTTTTCATCTGTTTTCGCCATTTTTGAGTAGGAGTTTCTATTGAGAATCCCTACCAGGCCCTACCATCCCACCAACCGCGCCAAGTTACCCAGTAAAAGGATCAGCTTTTGCCACGGGTTCCAAAGTGCCATGTAACCACTCAATGTCACGGGCAACTGCATCCACCAACCTGAGGGAAGTTGATGAGATTTTTGCCCCCTTGAGATTTCACATAGATACCGATACCCTGAAACTAACAGCTCGCACCTGAAACACTGGGCTTGGAAGATGGAACTTCCTTTTGGCAAAGGCCAACTTTCTAGTTTTGGGCAGTATGTATACCCTTCAACGAAAATATATGGTTGGTGGTTGAACCAACCCATTTGAAAAATATGCACAAGTCAAATTGGATCATTTCCCCAGGGGTGAAAACAACAAAACTCTTTGAAACCACCAACCAGAAATGTGCTGATCCAATCCTCGGGATAACTCCCTTCCAAGCAACGGTTAGTAATATAACCTATTTTAGTTGAATACATGTTCCAAGGGCATTCTATATTAAACATGATATTGATATGTGACTTTTTTTAGAGTGAATTCACAAAAAAATTGACAACATGCAACCTGAGACTGGATTTATTTGATGCCAATTTGGGGGCCCACCTTCCAACCGACTGTCATTCAGGGGGCGCCCGACTATGGTGGATGACTGCTGAGTCAAAGAATGGGGAACCAAACAACGTGGTGAACTTGGCAAGAAAAGAAGTCCATCCAGATCATCCAATGTCTATCGTGGTGAAACATATCTTGCTAGGGCCTATCAGGCCAGTTAAAAATGATTCAACACAGATTATCTCGACTAAAATCTGGTGACAAATCGAAAATAGTCAGTACTGCAAGTCGAAAACCTTCCACTGCTAAACCTTCCTGAGTGATCTTCAAGAACCACATGAACCACAATATGCACCACCACCAGGTCCGAGAAACTTGTTCCACAAAGGACTTAGGGATACGCAATCCTGGTCGGAGAGTTTCAAGGGGAATCTTGGTGACCGTGATTTTTCGATATCACAAAGTCTTGGTGACGTTCAATTTAAATAATGATAGGCATAGTGTTTCTACAATCTCAAGAAAAAAATAGAGATCCAATGGCATGAAAAGCGGCTTCTCAAACATGAAGAGTTATGATTGCAATTCCCCCTATGTTTCCAAGGAAATTGGATTCTTAAGATCGGAAAGTTTCATGGTGGCATAACTGGAACCAAACCAAAGATTTCAAATGTCATTGACAGCATGTTCACCAAAAAACGAAAATTCCTGAAACAAAAATCATCTATTATACTTAAACTTGGAAGATTCAAGAAGTCCTTGGATCCACCCCCAAAACCAAGTAAGAGTCACCAACCAGGATAGACATTAACATTTTATCTAAGGCCTTTGGGGGAAATCCCCAAACATATGGAAACCTTCAATGGGCTTGCGGCTGCTCAGTTGCTTAGGTTATTTCGAACCCTCCACCGGTTGAAACCTTCCCGTTGGAAGCTTCCCCGTTGGAATCACCTGAAAGGCTTTGCTTGGAATCTTGAAGGGCAACATCGCCACAGGACATTGTGTAGCCGCTGAAGCATCTGCTCCAGGATCCTGGTGACCGACTGAGGATTTTGCGTATACGCATATATGTTGTTTGTTTTGGTGGCACCTATGGAAAGAAGGCAATAGAAATAAAGGGCGTAATAATAGAAATGATGTATATATAGATATATGCCAACTTGGGTGCTTTTTTTGTGTGTACCTACTAAACCAGAAAGCATGAATAGAAAAAAAAAGAACCACGTGCATATGTAGATACATCTCTCATAATAAAGAGGACCCTTTTGGTCAAGTCAAAAGAGCTTTTGACACAGCTGTTAGGTGTTTTGATGATCAGTTGAAGTCTCCCAATGGTTGTTCACCTTGACAAAAGCAACCATGTTGAAACAAATGTCCTTTTCAGAAGTGATTCAGAGATCCATAATGTGTGGCCTATGAAACAAAATATCCAAGCACAGATTGCAGAAATACGTGCTTCTTTAGCAATTTTCTTCTCTCCCCACCCAAAATTCACACACCATCACAGCTGCATAGCCGCATGTTTTTTCTAAAATGGGTAAACCACGGCGAAGTTGTTCAACGTCTTTGACGTTTCAAACGAAAATATGTGCGCTTCAACTGATGAAACAAGCCATGACGAGGATAGTCAAATTGGGAAACTCGCGTGCCGTCCATTGTGGAAATCGACCAACGGGAAAAAGCCCGCAACGAATTGCGGGCTGCAATGAGGGACCAAAATCTCACTGTAGAGCTGTGGTTCTGTTTGTTTTCTTACGTGTACAATTTGATGTTATTTCAAGCTAAATTAGGATATATATAAACTGATTCTTAAACGCATCATTGAGACTTAAAACAAAAAAACAACATTCAACAACAGTCATTCACATGTTGTTTTCACATATCTACATTTCAACAAAAAGAAACAAATAACCTCATAAAACAACTGATTGTGGTCATATATATATATATATATAGAATATACGTATAGACCGTATAGATCTGATATTACGTTGAATAGCATCAGGCTAAAACCCTAACTTTGGGCCCCAGAAGCTGCATCGGTGCAGAGGCCACAGCTTTGCTGTTCGAAAAAGTTGCACGTTGCACGAATGTGACGTTTCGGGACACCCGAAAGGTCTCTGAAAGGACTGTGGCAAACCACCGAAAAAACAAACCTATAACATAGGAACATATGATCCCGGTTGGAGGTTCGCTACCACCCCCCCACATGGTATGGTCTCACAACCTGGAACATATATATTATAAACTAGATCTGTTATATTCTGTTTACACAGGTAAATCACTACTTGACTATGTGTCTTTTCTTGTGTATCTGAACTTATGACAACGTCAAGCATGCATTTCCTCAAGTCTCACCGACTCATCCATGAAGCTGCCAACACAGCATGCTGTCCTTGTAAAAACAATAGGTATTATTTTCCAGCAATGGCAGAACGAAAATCTCATTGCTTGCCTCCAGCATCACACTGTACTCTTGCTATAGCAACCTAGCAAACAATGATATCAATGTAAACTATGGGCAAACAACATGTTCTTCATCAAAACTAGCCTAGCCCATTCATCCCAAACTCAAGAAATCCAATCTTTTGTGAGCCACAGGCCTTTCTCATTCAAACAAAAAGCAGGCAATGTTTTTGGTCACATGCCTCTCAAGCAAGGTGCTTTTCAAGCCAGTGGTCCGTTCAAGACACTGAATAAGCGGAAACTGATATTGGCATTCTTTTCGTATATATACGAAGTTTATCTTGTGCGGCTCCAGCCTAAACAGAGCCAATCACATTGCCTATCCCACACGCACTGCTTCAATATATCAAGTACAGAAAACCACTAGTTTCTATAAACGCAAACATGCACCGGCAACAAAAACGGTACACACATTGTGAAATTCAGTGGGGGGAAAACGGAAAACTCCTCCCAACTTGACACTCAAATGTCTATGTCTTGGAAGGTATGGCCATTCATTGATGACATATTTCATATTTGGGACTGGAACTCTGAAGAAGTCTTGCACCAATTTTCCAAGCTAGTTGATCCACTTTGGTTTCAATTTTAGAAGCTCCAGGTATATAGGTAATTTATCATAGATTTTATTTATGCGTTTGGAACCTACATGAAGTACATCCACTCTGTAATCATCCCAGGGGTTCTAAACATCCCATGACCCATGGATTTCTTCCAGACATTGTGGGAAACCTCCCACTCGGAAGTTCAAAAAAAAACTCCCAAAAAAAACATCAATACCAGTAAAGTTGGAGGTGACAGCAAACAAAATGGGCGGAAGGATACTAGACTTGAGTTTTTAACTCTCAGATTCATATGTGTATGTTTTTTTAATTTGGAGTTTGACATTTGGGAAGGTGAATGTTTCTGGGTGGAAACCCCAACGTACTCAAAAAAAATGTACATTTTGGAAGTTGGAACTCCGATTTGTCAATGACGTCAAGTTTCACATTAGTTCCAACTGAAAGTAGATTTTCCAAGCACCGCAATCCCCATGAACCAGCAAACCTTTGCCGAGCTGCAGGAATCCAGCAAAAACCAGCTTTAAAACAAATGTTTCTGAAATGAGTGGGATGCATGTTAAAACACACAAAGCTTGCCGCTGGTTTTTGTTGATATCAAAAAATAACATCCAAAACAGTAAATTAGGTTACCTTCCAAAGATAGCCTGTGCAGGGTAGTCATGTCGCAGATGAGATCAACTCCCTCCCATTAATGTTCTATCCCACGAACCCCATGTGTTGCATGCCATGTTGGGAACCTGGTATGTTGGGGTCATGAAACCCCTTAACCTAAATTCAAAGGACCTTTACAAAAATAAACAAGGTTTTACAAATTCCAGAGATGAAATGAAACCAAAAAAGTTTTACAAATAACTTAAGATGACAAGCTGACACTCTAGTGTATCACCAACGACACCAACGAAATAAGCACCAACATCCATCCACCCGGGACCCAGCTTGTGGTCCGCGGCTGGCAAAAATAAACTCGAAAATCTTGGATCTCATACAGGTAACTCGCTCACATCTTCAGCAAAGTCTGGCATTGGGACGTACCTTTTTGCATGTTTTTTTGAAAAAAAGGGGCGTCAGAGTGGGTTGAGATAGTTACATCCTAGAGGTGAACAACATCATTGAAAATTATTGCAAGCCATCTGAATTAAATAGTGACGAGTGTGAATCAAAAAAAATAACAAAAATTGAGCAAGGATTCAACACCACTAAAACCTGCCTGACTATATTTCTTAAGCTTGAACATTCTTGAACTAACGCTTTTGGGAGGAGTCTCATACCATCAAAAATCATCATTGAAGCTGGTGAGGTCGAGACTTTTGACTTGCCACATTTTGTGCCAAAAAAAGTCTCTCAAAAAAAATCCACCCGCGACTTTGGGATGTGCTAACAAAAAACCCGTCCTTTTTGTTAGGACAGACTTGTGTTACAATCTAACATGTCCAGAAATATGATTTTTGTTTGTAATTGGTCCTTAACAACCCTTGGCCATGACCGTTGACCCAAGGTCGCGAATCTGCATATCGACCTCTATCGCTTTTCAACCCCCGAAAGGCCGGAGTTAAGAAACCTTCAAAAACCGACTTTTTGGTGTTTTGTTTTTTGTATGGCGGTACTAAGGAAACATGGATCAAGTGAAGCAAGTGAAGGGCATTTGCGGGAATACAACAAACATGCCCCGATCTCGATACAACCAGAAATTCCATCGAATCTATTCAACCTCTAGTGTTTCTTTTTGGGGGGGTGATCAATTCTTGCCATGATGTATATACTATATATAAATATATATATATATATGTAGAGAGAGATTTTTTGAGGGTTGCATATTTGTAGAATTTGAATCAAAGTGAAACCCTAGAAATGAATTGAATAATCTATAGAATATATACATCCCTAGATATCAGCGATGTTTTTGGTCGTTTTCGTCGAAGATCTGTACAGTCCCATCTGCAAGCCTGATTCTTTCCTAGTTACCGTGTTTTTTGTTAAACATGATCCAGTTCTGTTATGAGAATCCCAATGGATCCATGAATTCTCTGGATTGATAGAAACCCAGGTGATGAGTTCTTTCAAAATTCCCATTCTACCCTCGAAGGGATGTTTGTTGAATGCTTTTGAATGTTTTCTCCCTCAATCTCAACGAAGAAAGTCCTGAACCCTCCAAAAAAATCAAAATCTTGTCACCTTTCCAAAATCAAAGACACAACCAACAAAAATTGTGTAACCAACAAAAAACAAATAAACCTACACACCCAAAACCTGGGAAAACACACAAAGAAAAAAACTGCAGTTTTGTTTCTAAATCTGCCCAAGATTCGCAGGTTCCGGGCAGTTATTGTGAGTCATCACTGGCACAGGTCCCGAAACAGATCCTCCGCTCTGTATGGAGATCCGTTGATCTCTCAGCTGTGAGGAAGGTAAGCTCGGCCTTAAAAATCGACTCCACAAACAAAAAACAGGCGTTACTTGGTTTTGTTGGGAAGAGAAAAAAAAAAGTGTATATCTTGTAAGGGAAGAAATGGAGGAAAATCATATATCATATATCATAATAAAACATCAAATTCCTAGACCCAGTTGTTTTTGGGGGCCATTTGTTGGGAGATGTTGTTGGAGTTCTTTGGGGGGAGTTCCTCGGATTCCTATGATCTTTTTGGGATTTTTGGTCGGCTGAGATCGCTAGGTGTCGCTACACTTTGGTCAGGGCCCAGTCACATCACTAAAGGATCTTCAGCCAGTGCCAATGTGATGTTGAGAAGATACAAATCTGCAAGATGTCAAGGATGATTGAGATGCAATATCTTGAGGTTGATCGATTTTTTTCAGAGCAAAAAAACTACCTAAGACCTAAGACATTGAAGCTATTCCCATAAATCTCTCATTTACACTCCTGAAATTCAACATGAATACTCAAAATAACATCATATCATATCATCACACAAATCTGTTGACGTCTTGAAGAAAACATCTCCATTCCTCAACCGTTCACGACTCCAACCCCAAGTGACGAGAACATCGCCACATCCATGGATGGCAAACCGAAACTTGCCTCGATGGCCTCAGTCTATTTTTAGGGTGAAGCATAGAATCATCTTTGAACCGGGATCCCGGATGCTCCATGTGGGGAATATTTGCCTACATTTGGGAGCATCTCAAATTTGGTTGAAGAAATTGAAGAATACCATGAGGATTACAGAAAGTCTTGAGAGTCGTTTTATTCACTCTAGAATGAAAGGGTGAAGTGGAGAAAAAAATCGGAGGGTTTTGAGGGAGAGAGATGAGTTTTTGGAGGAATCGTGGGAGTTTCGTTTTGACCAAACTTACAAGTAGAATGATGTGTTCAATACGAAGGGCAACTTGTAACATGAGTCTGAATTCCAGTCGCTACTGGACAAATGGTCGATTCTTGGGGTTTGATAAATATAGGGACTCCAAAGCAGAACATGTTTGAGATTGCAATCATCTCTTGAAGTATAGCCCCCAATCCCTATGCTATGTCCTCCACAAACCTATCCCCCAGTTGAACGAAACAAAAAAATACATCTCTTCCAACCCAACCAACATATTTGGTGGTTCTCTTGAAATATATCAAAAACAGTAACCGGAAAATTGACCATCATTTCAAGGATCTATATGATATATATATACCCCATAAATGACATTAAACAAAAAATCTCAAAAAAAAAAAAATCGACCTCCATCGAGGAACAAAAGGCATTGAGGCTGTTGGTTCCTCTGGTACTGTTGGTTCATCATCAACTTCCAACTGTACATGACTTCGTTCTGTAGGAATTGCAGCCTCCAGAAATGCCACCGTGCTAGCACCATCATCCTTCCTTAGAAAAGTTGGTGATGATGGGGGGCCCTTCAACAAGATGGAAGGTAGGATTGTGTTGTTGTTGGAGAAAGGGATGGGATGTCAAACAGAAAATGTGGACGGCTATCAACAAGAAACAACTCTGAGTTGTATTTAGACCCTTTCTGCGGGTGGATGTTTGTTTAAATCCAATTTCTATGTCAGAGTTGCCTGGTAAACACTGAAAATCGGGATGATTGAACCTTCGTATCGAAGCCTTGGCTTCCAGGAAGGTCCTGAAACATGAATCACAATCTAAATCATCAACAGATTCCTGCAGAGTCGGTTCTTGGAGATGGAATAATAGTTGTTGTAAAGATCCTCACGTTCATGGAGAATTCACTTGATATGATGCAAAATTCCATGCAACCACAAAAGTCCAATCCCAACATGTTTTCAAGGGCAAACTCGGATTTCCTTTCGGAAAGGAATTTTCCCCTATACTAACGAAACTACCCTTTAGGAGTGAGTGAAGGATTTCTATGAAGTCCCGGGTGGAATGCATAATATATACACTGCCCAAAACCAACAGTTGGCACCTGGGACCTGGGAGGCCTTTCGAAAAAAATAAATTCATCTTCCAACCCCAGTATTTCATCTGGGAGCTATTGTTGATGGAACAAATCCTGCACGACCTGAAATGTATAAAACCCTGTAAATAATGGGATCTTTACCTAATATCATCAACCGTATTACTTTTGGGGAGTGTAAAGTGCAAACCATGATTCGACACCACTTCCAAGTTACTTAGCTGAAACGATGAATCAACTCCACCACCCAGATCTTACAGCCCAGGCACAGCCGTGATTTTCGCAAAACCTCAGTTTTTCCGTGGCTACCCGGTGAGAAAGGAAATTGAAGATGGAAACCCAGGTACCCGAAAGGAGGTGTAGCAAGGCATCTCCTTTCAAACATATGCTTTGTTTAGGTATCTATGATGGATGTCCTCCACCTACCAGTTGGGTGAAAATGGAAATATCTAGACAAAGCCAATTTTTATATCCCACTTTTTGATGACCCAACGTTGGACCATTGGGCGACTTGATCCATCTGATTGTTTTAAATAACTTCCAGACACAAAAATCCTTAAAATGCCTCCCAAAAACAGATGGTATATGACCAACATCAAGCATGTACCTAGCTGTCGCCATCAACACCACCAAAAAAAAAAACACATCCGGAGTCATAGGGAAAATGATGGTACTATTGGGATGGTACCCAGCTGTTTAACCCCCTTGTTGGAGCCCTTTAAAAGGGGACAAACCCACTAACTGAGGGCCTGTACCAAGAAAAAAATATGGCGCTGGTTGTAGCCCCACATTGCTGAGATCCGGACGACTTCCAACTCGCGAATTAAGTTCTTGATCGCCTCTTGAAATTCAGCGTCACCTGCGTTCCAAAGATCTGAACAAGGTGGTTGAGCCACCTGGTTTGAAGATTATTGGAAGTCTTATGAAATCATCCCCAAAAAACACTATAAATAAATTATAAATGACATTCAATGACTATAAAGGTGAAAATCATCCACTCATTTTTGTTCCAACTTGAAACAAAAACTGAACAGACCTTGAAACAGGTCTACACTAGTCGCCTCCACAGAAGCTCAAGGCATCCTTTAAAGCTTCAATGCCGCCGGCCTCGGCCACAACCCGACTGGTCCAACTAGGTGTGTGTGTGTGTGTGCGTTCACAAAGAAGAGAAAGGAGTTCCAGTTAAAAAATTGATGTTTTTGGTAAAACCCAAGATAAATCATATTACTTATGTAATCACATTTTTTGAGATATAATGAAATACTGAAATTAATTATACATAGACAGTT
The DNA here is from genome assembly GCA_000507305.1 of Breviolum minutum Mf 1.05b.01. Lineage (NCBI taxonomy): Eukaryota > Dinophyceae > Suessiales > Symbiodiniaceae > Breviolum > Breviolum minutum. The sequence goes on from DF240010.1 coordinate 61,686, forward strand.
ACATGACGTACTAGAGGCAAAATGACAGTAAAAACCAATTCAGCTGGTGGAGTTTTTCCCAAACCCAAGGTGATTTTGTTGGAATGTCATCCAATCCACCAGAACACCAAGGCTGAGATGGTGGTGCTACAATGGTCGTTAGCTGCCAAAGTTAGTTAAAAGACCACCAACAAAAAAAGATCGTTTCAGAAATCAATGTGGTTTCATCATTACACTTCTTTTCACTATACATCAACATCCGTTTTTAAGCAGTACCACCAAAAACTCACCAACAATTTGTTTCACCTTTGGCCTTTGGCCCCCCAAACAAAAAAAATGAATAAAAATGATACATATATGGCACCTCTGCCACACGTAACTTCCGGTGCTGTGGTTCCGCATCACCAATGCAAAGATTACCCACTGCCTTGGACCATTGGAGGATAGATCTGTACGAAATTAGTAGGTTGAGGATCTGGTTGGTGGTTGAACCAACCCATTTGAAAAATATTAGTCAAATTGGATCATTTCCCCAGGTAGGGGTGAAAATAAAACATATTTGAAACCACCACCTAGGGATAGATTTTAGATAACGTGTTGAGACATTCGTGGTGGTGCTGGTAGCAGGCAGATTTTAGAACATCTGACTGCCATCAATCAGTGAGATGATGTGGGGAGAGCATGAGATTTGATGGATATGTTTGTCAAATGTGTCCAATTCACAATGCAGAAACTGACATATTCACTATAAAACCATGCTAGGTGGAGATACCACTTTTACAAAAGAAACAGGTGCCACCGATGATCTATTTACAAAAGCAAGCCTAGGAAATCATAGAAACACTAAGTGGCTCAAGTTGCAGAAACTAACAGCAAGTTAGCTTCTGAAAATAGGTTTTTCCAGCCCCCAAAAAAGGAAAGGCGGCTTGTCTTCCAAACCATCCAACCATCCATTTTTGCGGGGCCAAAATGTATCAAAATGTTAGTTTCTGGGAGGGTAAATATGTCCATACCCTGACATGATATCCTGACAGGACAAGAGTCACAGGCTCCATCCCTTTGCAACTCCGCATCGCTCTGATGCATTCGCATGCTAGCGACCACAGCTTCAAGGGAACCAACCTCGACGTGTCCAAAAGGATCCAGGTGTTTTAGTGGAACTACGATCCGATGTCCGGGTAGTTGATGATCCAAATCAAAAACAAAGTCATCCAAAGAAAAAATTGTTGCCACTGCCATGATTTCAGCACTGTGGACCTATTTTCTTCGGTATCAACACATAGTTTTTTGGGCCGAACTTTGCAAAATTTCACCAATATTGAGTGATAATTGCCTTTGCAAATCACCTATGCCAAGAATGAAGGGCGTATAGATGAGGCCTTATCAAAAGCCCAAATAATCAATGAATAGATTCTGGATCCAGTGTTACAGGGTGGGGAGTGGACCCAATTTATGTTTCCACCTCTCCAACCTCTCCAAGTCATCTTCGGAGCCAAGACGCCTTTGCTGCGGCCTCCTTTCTTTCCACGGCTGCTCTGTCTTCACCCGCACACATGTTGTACAGGGTATTCACAGCGTTTCCTCAACCAAGCAGCCAGGATGGAGCTGACCAGTTTAACGTGAGTCTTGTCACCGGATTGGATTCTGTCAGCTAGGTGACCATTTGGATTGGATAATGGTTCCACCCAAACAAATCCACAGCAAAAACATCGCTATGACTATGATCAGATAAACCTGAAAAAAATCCAATGACAGAAAATATGGAGTTTGTACAAGGGCCTCATTTACAGGCGATTTGATTAATATGCATGCATGTTCACCGACCTCGATTGGTTCAGCAACTGTCACCCCAGCAGCACATGATAACAACAACAACAACAACAACAAGAAGAAGAAGAAGAAGAAAAAGAAGAAGAAGAAGAAGTACAAGAAGAAGAAGTACAAGCAAACGCTTGATGAAACCCTTGCAGTCTGGTCATCATTCAGGCCTGAAACAACTGTTTACTGAAAAAAGGTAAATGCTTGTGGAAAAAACTGTACATCGTTCATGTTTTCTACAAGTAATGTAATAGTACTGTCTCACCTTTGAAGTCTGACGAAACAGAAGGTTGAGACGAGATTGATTTGGTGGTAATTCAGAGTTCCGCAATGAGTCACGTGACAAAAGATTATGATTCTATGCTTCCAAAACGAAAAACGGCTAAAAACTGCTTCACAGTGAAGCTTGTAAAGGTCAATTTCAGAATGGCCTTTAATTCTCCTTAGTAAAACAAATGATGATTTTCCCCACAAAACAACCTACTGGTTAATGGAACCAAAATAATATGTGTCCAAGAAACGTTGCACTTCAACATCCTCGACATGAGATGTCATGGCAATCACGATGCCATCCAAGGTTTCAGCCTAAAAACGAGCCAACCCGACTTCCAACGGCCAGCAGTTTGGCCGGAAGAAATCCAGCTAAGCAGTTTGTTGGGGTCTCATATTTGTCAATTGGGGGTCAAGATTTCTGAACAGTATTAGTCTGACACAGTATCAGTGTATAGCATTAACGATGATCTTGATGCATGTTACATTCTTGAAATGAAAGGCAACAAAGAATCGAATCATACTTGTTCATTCGATATTGATATCACATCTGAAAACAGTTCAACATCGTACATGCTCAGTCAATATTAATAATTAATACTGTATCATCTCTTTGATGCTATCAAAAAAGATGGAAAAAGTGAACGTCTGATCAATTGCTAAAAACAAACCGAACACACTGTGGGAAGAAATGAATACAACAATTCAAGTGTATCCTCTTCAAAAGCGGTTTCCGTCTCCAGTTTCAAGGTTTCAAGAAGTTGAGTTTTGCTACTGGGTAAACAGTGCCCCGATACTGTTACTATGGAAACACATACACCACATGGAGAAGTTGCAATCAAATGGCATATCATCATGCTACCTGTCATTCCAAAACATGATCAGCAATACCATCAACTTCAATCGCAGTTACTGTATATAGTTTCAATCCCCAAGCACAGATAATGTCGTGCGGAGCACTAGACAGGAAGTTCTCATGTTGACCCTACGGTTTTCCCATGCAAAGATTGCTGCTTTTCAGCTGTTAAATGCTGTTAATCTTACTCAATTCATGTTTCTCTGAATCTTTGTCCTTTCATTCAGCCAATGGTTAGTTGGTGATTGAGATTGGTGAAAGCATCAATTTTACCAGTAAACGCAAATCTCCAATTACTGTAAGCCAATAATAAGCCACGTTGGAATAGTATACAAATTTACTATTTTGTCGCCAATAAACATCACCTGTATAGGGGCTTACAGTACATTAATGATGATCCACAGCAGTCCAACCATCCATTTTCAGGGGAGAGCTGTTGGTTTTAGGTATTTTTTTGGTCGACCACCAGTTTGATGTGTTTTTGATTATGCACCTCCATGGCAATTGGTAGCATCTTTGGATCCAATGAGATTCTCCAAATGCTCCACCTTTTGTGCGAAGTTCAAGCAGGAATGTCAAGGGTTGTAAATATCTTCAAGTCACCAAAACCCTGGGCAATAGCAAGGTTATGTACATCTAAAACCCAACATCTAACATGATTAGGACGTTTGACTTTAAAATGATTAAATTCAGATGAATGAAACATATTTTCCCTTTTGAGTGTCCAAAAAGCTTTGAATATGTTTTGTCTTGGTAGGGTCGCCGCCGTCATACTTCTTCAACATAATTCAAAGAGGTTGAAACAACCATCATGTTAAGCCTCATTTTAGGGCAAAAACCATGGCATCTGCTACTGTTGTCAGATCCTCACTGCTCTGTTGTCAGCATGCATCAAAACAATGATGCAAATTGGATGATTCAATCGTGAAACTATGGAAAATCTATCACCGACTCAAACAATATGAAGAAAAGTGGGATGGATATGCACTCAAAACTGGGGAGAAGGTAGCAGAAATGTATACTTACATACATTACCTCATGATTGTTTTTTAGACGAATGTGGATTCAGCTTTACCATCAACCTTTGGGCCTCCTGGATTCGTTGCGCCCAGATATACGTTTCACCACAAAAAAACACAACGGGAGCCAGGCTCCAAAAGGCTACAGTAATTTCCGTTTAATGCCGTTGGCTTCAGTGTAGTTTCCAAAAATAAGATATGTTTAGCTCGATTCAAAAAACACATAGGGGGAACTCCATTAGAAATGCTGTGTTATAATCTAATCCTACTAAAGCAAATAGTAGAATCCGTGGATCATCCCCATTGAATCACCAAACCTCAATATCAAGACAGACTTACCTTTCTTGACACAACATGTTTTTGTTCCACAAGCCACGGTAACCAGGGAGATTTGTCTTGAGATAAGCCACAAGGCGCAGCGTTGCAGCGTGGTATCTTGCGACTTCATCGCTAAGGACAAACCGCTGACAGCATCCAGCAGCACCGGGAACAGGTGAATCTGACAGTTGCATTGATGGGATCCATGTGAAGGTCAAAGGCGAATTTAAGGGGAAGAGTGTACATGATAGATGAGGATAAGATAGGATAAGGATAACGAATACGAGGAAAGAACAGAGATGATGACAATGATCATGATCATGATGATGATGATGATGATGATGATGACGATCATGACGATGGTGTTTGATGATCAATAAAACAATGTAACAACTATAAAGTCAAACATAACAATGGCCAATAGCAGGCACACCTGAGATTCCTGGTTATCTTTACCACAACTGGTCATCTCTCAGGTTGGGCCATCGTCAAAAGATTGATTGTATATAGGAACTTAGCCACAACCACAACAACAATCAACAACAACAAAAAAAAGAAGTCTGCACATCAACACAAAAAAACAAGAAGTCGAAGCAACACAGAAGTAACACAGAAGTTCAGCACAGTTCACAACACGCTTTAAACATGAAACACCACAAAACCCAACAAACAACTCAACCATGCTCCCCTCGGCAAAAACACCACACCCATGTCATCTATCCATGAGTCTCATCAACATTTAGTTCGCGTGCCTCCTTGGCTTTTTTCTGTCGTTTGAGTCCTGCAGCATCATCTCCACTGGAAATGCGTTGTGCTGCATAAGCAGACCAACTCTGTAACCGTGGATCATCTGGATGTGCTTTCATCGTCGCCACTAAGGCTTCCAATGCACCCGCCTGAAAAAAATACGAAAGATGCCCGGGGAGTAGTTTGGTGAATCTCAACAAAATAGCCACCTTTGAGAAGATCAAATATAATTGACCTCCAACATATGTTGAACCTTAGCTTATTTGACAAAAAAACGGAAGAATCAAAAAATGAAGCGCGAAACTTATATAAATCAAAATTCTAGATGCGTCAGTTTAAATGATAGAGGGCCAACAAAAAAATCATCAGCCACAAGAAAAATCCGGGAAAACACAGTGAATTGCAACATCAAAAGGGTTTTGAAGCGCCTGTGAAAGTTGATGGGTCTCGATAGTTGTTGTCTTGCAAATGCCAGAAAAAAAAAACACTGCAAGGAGGGCCAGAAGTCAATAACTCTCTCCAGTTTGAAACGATTTGTTTCTTATCACCAAATCACCATTTTAGAATGGTTCTCACATGGAATGAGTTCCGCATGGTTTCCATGACCCCAAAATGTGAGGCATCAAAACCAAAAGCGGAAGCATATTGTCAACTCCCCCAAAAACAACTCTGCCCCATCCCCCTGTCACCTTGAACGCAACGTGCTTCACTTTACTATTGCCATCCTCACACAAGATCGCCAACGTGGCGGCCACAGAACCACAAACTTTCACATCGCCCACGTGTTGAAGCAATGCCGCCACCAGAATCTCCAGGCCACCCGCCTCACGACAAGGAATGGTTCCATGGAGATCCGGTTGATATTGGAACGTAACTTGGAGTTAGAAACCCCCCAAGTATCAAAGCCAACATCTTGTTGAACTTAAACTAAGAAACAAAGCATTGCTTGATAGGGCAGTTCTTTTTTATCCCATGCTTTAGAACTTTAGATTCTTGTTGGTGGTGGTTCAAATCATAAATGCTCAACATCATTCGCAACTTTCTTGGAAAGGTCACGATTCCTAGCTCCAAAATCCCCCTTGATTTTTGTCCAACATTCCCCACCTTAATGGCTTGATGTTGCCATCTCTCAGCTTTTTTACCCAAGCAAATGGTATAAAGCGCTTTTGAAGCTTGAAACCTTGGTAAGTCACAAAAAAGCTCAGGGTTCGTTGGGTTTGGGTTGGGTTGGGTTTTGTTGGATGAATGGTTGGATACTCAAGGTACGTTTACCAAGTGTTTTGCTGGTTCTTTGCTTCTTCTTCTTTTGGTTTGTTTTGTTCGGATTCCTAGCCAAGGATTGATATTAACTTCTGAGAAATTTTGAAAAATCTGGTGGAAGAGTTATAAAAACGGATTGATTCTATAGTCAATTGGTTTCTGAAATATTAACGTGATTCACCTTCCATTTCCTGAAAACCAGGCGGGGAGAATGCCTCAAGCCTACAACTTCCAGTAGTGATCTCGAGTTTGTTTTGGTAGAATTTGCTGCATGCACAGTTTAAATGGATTTACTGAAGATGGATGCAAAAAAAAAACATGTGCAAGTTTGCAAGGGATAGAAGTACAGTGGCAGCAGTTCCTTTCTAATCTTACTGATTTCTGCCGTAAAAAAAGGAAACGAAATCTATGTATGGCGCCATCTATGGGTTTTGTAAGGTGCAATGAATGCTGATTACTTTGTTGTGGACTTCACCTGGGAAACAGGTTCCCAACTTAGGCGTTCTGAATCACCAGTGAATCTATCTACGCGAAAAGGAAGACAGCACTGACGGAAAGCCCCCAATCAAATGATCTTCCTTTTTGATTCCATGTTGGGTTGTAGTTGGTTTACGTGTCTCTCGGGAATAAAAGTTGCGGATTCTGCGCGTCATCCGTTCCATGAAACCATTAAACCACACACGATGCGGTGCTTCAACATTGTGTTGTTTTTTTACTTGATTCAACGACAAGATCGACAAGGTCACTGTACATCTTCATCATCTCCATGACTTTTCATAGCATTGATTATTGCTTCTATCCAACCAGCCTGTCCGATCACAAGTGACAACGCTGACGAATTCCGAAGCGTTGGGTTTTTTTCGGCGGGGTTGGAAACATCTGGAAACAAACTCATTGGGTGCTCAAGAAACCGATAGTTAAAGAAAAAGTCAGGAACTTTTGAATCTGAAAAACACATGGTATGCCAGCCAAACCCCTCGCAGGATGCTGGCTCGTCACCAGGATACTTTTTAGATCCCGACCTTAACCTTAACCTTTACTTCCCACTGTTACTGGGAAGGGTACCTCGCAGCCAAAATGGTGAATCTCTGCAACAAACCGGGACAGCACCCGACCCTACGATGTGTGGCTTGGTGATCTCGGAACAAGAAGGACTCCTTCTACAAAACCAGTGGCTAATTACGGCTAATTGTCTTCATTTGCTAGGATAGCGCACCTTTCTCTGACTGCTGCAACAAAATACCGATCAAAAAGTGTAGGGAGTTTTTGATGAATGACTTTTGAGTGACTATCTGTTTTCCTTCGTATCATCATTCGGAAAAAATCAACCAAATCCGTGAAAAAAAAACAAACCAAACCCAACTCTTTCCACCAAATCCTCTAAAACAAAAGATTACCCAATCCACATTTTCTTTAAACCAAGATATCACAGGTGCCAAATGCCCCCGGACATACATGCCTTCATCATCCCCCAATCCCCATACCATCCCATCCCATCACCCAAGACCTCTGCAGCTTGTTGTTTTCGATCCAAGGCAGCATCATCATCTCCTTGACAAATGCGATCCACCATACCTGTTGCAGCCGATCGTTGGAAAAATACGGTCCATTTTCCCGGAGAAAAGCTTCCGTAGGGTTGAATGTCGTTGTTGTTGTGGTTGAGATGGTTGCCCCTACTCTTTTTTTGTATGTGGGTGGAAAGAATTAAAGGTTGCGGATGTTTGTACATAAATTTTAGAGGACCTGGGTAAAAACAACATTGAAAACAAACACAAGGCCGCAACTCTCAATTTATGTTAGGAAGAGTCATCAACGGCCTGTCTTATGTACCCATTTTCGGATAGATTGTAGAAATGTGTGGATACAAAATCAAGGTCAATATGTGCCCCATGGATTCATATACGTTCTTGCTTCACCAAGTCTAGCAATCGTTTTTGCAACCAACCTGGAGAAATCCAAAGCCACAAATTCCTGGAAAATTTATGCCAAACATGATAAGGTGGGGTGACACAACACGTGACCAGTCGTTTGATGTGTCCACAAAACCATACAAAACCCAGCTGTTCAGTCAAATCAAACAACAGTCAGTTGGTGAAGAACGCCGGGTTAGCAGTTTATTCTTCTATTGGCAAATCCAAATGTGGTGTTTCCCGGAAATTTGTTTAACCCCACCGAACCTCAACCATCAAAAATTCACCTTTGGTTTCCCCTTTGACAATTTGGATAATTTGCAATATTTCACCAAGCTCCAAATTCCTTAACCATGATCGTTTTCCGAACAAAAAAAAATCCTACTAAAAAGGCCACAACCAACTGGAAGGGACCGCAATACGGAGGTCATATTTTTAGTCTTGACCTAAATCACTTTTTTGGGTTTCAAGAGTTTGAGCCACATACATAGTACAAATACTATGTACAGTGTACAGTATAAAATGAAAAAATAGAAGTATATGTGTGTGTATATACATGCATATATATATATATACATAGTAATACATGCATGCATTTAGTTTTATCTTCCATGCTTACCTCCAATAGAACCTTACAGCTTCCACAGTCTGAAGTCAACCTTCTCACCTTGGAATCACAACGAATCCATTTTGAAAACTCAACAAAACATGTCACTCATGATATCTAAATCTCCCTTGGCCCAGTTACAACTGGCCCAAATTTGTACTTTTGCTTCATCTGCATGAGAAGTCATGGCAGTCACCATTGCTTCTAATGCTCCAACCTGGCGTTTTTGTAGCTGTTGATCTGTTGATCTAAGGTAAAACCTACTCTTCAATGGCTAACCTTACCCAGAAATCCTTAGTATATTAGGCTTATATAGGGCAACATGATGCAATAATGGGGGAATATTTAGGAAACAACTGCTAGTGTACTCTGCTAAGGGTGCCCACGTCTTCACTTTGAGAAGGGTGAGTGGTTGTTTTATTGTGGAACATCTTTGCTGAAATATGTGACTCCTGTGAATGCTAATATCAGTGGTTCAGATTTGGGTCTGTAATCCAACACATCCACCTCAAGACGAATGTGTATCAAAGGATACAATCATCGTTTAGATTCATGACTACCGGCACTGTATCCAACGTATGTTTTGAAATATATACTGGACGTACTATAGGTACATATCCTCATCCTGAAATACATAGAACACGGACTTGGAGACCCTACCCTCCAAGCTCACACAATGCTGGAGATGACATGTGTGCATGTTTCATGCATTTGGGGGTGCCTGTATGCATAATGTAAATATGTGCAATGTACTTGCAGGTATACACTTCTTTACATACAATAATATCATCTATCAAAAGATATACATAGTTCATTTTGATATAAAATATAAACGTATACAACAGAAAAGCACCCCAACATATCAGCTTCAGTCTGCATCCTTGTTGCCACAGTCTTCCGAGAATATGTCAGATTGCTTGGCCACTCTACATTCAGATGTGTAGGTTTCAACCCATTTTTTTCCAGACAAAAAACTCACCACTCTCAGCGCATGAAACCCAAGAGCCGCATATCCCCCTTTACGGAAACACGGAAATCTGACAGGCTCGGTGGTCTGTTTATGAAAACACCGCTGGAAATTGAGCATGGATACAGAAGACAACGCCCCATTCTTTTAATCTATACGAGTAAGTATGTATCTAGATGTTAAACTTCCAGGGTGTAAGTATTCTCTAGAATTATAACAACAGCAAGAAGTAGCCAGGCCTTGACAGCTCTCTGCTTGCGTTGCAGTCCCGCATCATCTTCCCCTGAACAAATACCTCGGGTTGTGGGTGGAAAAAATCCATATGGATTTGCTTCTTGGTACCTCGGGGTTGATCAGATGCTTTTATTTTGGCAAAACAACGAGGCGGAAAAACCAGCGTCGGAAAAAGTCGTCATGCAAAATCCAAGTGTCACGTTTAGCCTAAAAAGACATTTCCATAGTTCATTGTCATTATCCCTATGCTAAACAGGGAATATAGGATTTTGATGGATTTTGGATCCACACAAAATCCATCCCATTAAACAACGATGCTTCTCAACAGCTCAATGGCATCAAGCAAACGGCGCGTGTTTCGACGAGCCACTAGCCACTGGACACGCCGCCCAGCTTTGCACTTGCGAATCCGAGGCATGTGTCGTCATGGCTGCGATCAAGAGCTCCAACGCAAAGGCCTGGAGATGTGACAGACACCAAAAAATGGTGGTGGATGTTAGGGAGAGAAAAAAATTATTGGGTTGATGATTGTTGATGGTTGATGAGGTATGCTATCTGGGTGTTTTTTTTCAAATACGAATCAGGGATTAAAAGTCGTTTATTGAGTTCTTTTAGTAGTATCCGGGACAATGACTTGGTGGTTAGGGTCTGTGATCAGTTTTTTTTCCAATTGTATCGCAATCCTCAAGTGGCCACTCCCTTCAATTTGAACTTTTCCTGGAGTTTTTTTTTGTAAAAGGCCTCTTCATCTCAATGCCAGAAATTTGGATTGAGAATGGAGATCCACAATGAGTTTGGCTATGTGCTACGCATTGTCCAAGAGATGTAGGAAGCTTCGTAAAGTATGAGATCTATAGTTTCATCAGCAGTGCTACAGCAAGTCAGCAAGTGTCGAAACTGTCCATCTACTGTGCACCAACCAAACATGGATAAAACAACAGATTGCCTTGCCAAATCTCAGTGATCTATATTAATAAATATGTTACCCTCTGGCAAACTAAACACGGCCGGCTGGAAAATGGACCTCTGGAAAATGTACAGTATTTCCTTTTATATTGGTTTGATGCAGTGTGTCCTTTACTCCACCAAAGTTCTTCACGAAGCATTTCACTGCTTGGTTGGCAACCTTGTTGAAATGGTTGACATTGGGGTAAAGCTTAGTCTGCCGGGTGCTGTGTATCGAAACTACTAAAGTAAATCTTTTCAAAAGTTGCTGACTTTCTACTTTCACCATAAGTGAACACCTCTTGAAGTTCCGCCAAAAAAAAACGAATCCAACACAACATAACCCTCAATCTGTTCAACTGTTCAACGGCATCATTTCCATCTCCCATCTCCGAATGGATAATTTACCCCTCTGGGCCTCGGCAGCTTGTTGCTTCCGTTTCATGGCAGCTGCATCTTTGCCAACACAGAGATCATACAACGAACGAGCTGAATGTCGTTGAAGAACGGCGTCTTGAGGATTGGCTTGCATCTTCGCCACCAAACCTTCAATGGAATCCACCTGAAAAACGAGGAAGGAGATTCGTGTGAAACGTGTCCTTATCAAAAAGGGAAAATGGTAGTGGAGATTGTAGATAGTAGTTGACAATTCGTCCAAGAAATGAAGAAGATTGCTATTTTTACACTGTTTTAGGTTTATTCATCTTTGACATTAGATCTAGACATAGTCACATAAAGTAATAAAGCCCGGTAGAACTTCTACAAAAAGCCCTGGGAAATTCAAAAACCAGGAGGGTGCCAGCTTGATGAGAAAATATCATCAAAATATTAATCGAACCATCTTTGATCAAGCAAATACAAGGTGGCCAACGAAACTGGTTGAACTGAAGGTGATTGGGGGCAAATGATTCCTTGAACTGGGAATGGTGTTGATAGGAATGAGGTAACTTCAATCATCACAATTAAGGGAAAAACATGTTTCATCCAGTTAGGGACGCCACCATGGAGAAATCCAAGTAATCCATGTATTTAGGCATCTAGTAAACACGCAATATAGTAAATAAGACATCACTCTCCATGTTCGAAAAGAAATGAATATCTTTCATCTTTGAACTCAGACTCACCATGCACTTTCTTCCTAACTAGAAGCTCAAATTCCAGCAGTTGCCATCAAAGTTCAACGCGAATAACAAACAAAAACACGCTTTGCTTGGATGGGAGCTGTATCTTCCTAATCTTCACGGGCCACAGGATGGATGAAAATCTCCTCAAAAAAGAAAACGAATACCATACATGTGTATATAATAAATAATTATAGGTATTATATACATATATCCAGTAAAGATATCATCGGTGAAACAACCACCGATTTTGAAAACAGCCAAACATGAGTAGCCACCCAACTTTCCTCATATCCCTGGTTCACCACACCTCAGCTGCAGGCAAAGTCTTGCCATACACTGTAGGAGGGACTGGCGAAGAACCCGCGTTCCGAGCATTCGCATCGTCTGGGCGAAAAGCACCAGTGCAACCTGGTCAAAAATCCGTTGATGATTTTGATAAATGAAGCTTGTTGAATCTTGGGTAAATCAAATATTGTATCTTGGGTTCCGCCCCAATTCTCAGTAATAGTGACAACCATCTCTGCATTTCCACCTTTTGCAGCCTGTTTCGTTTCGGCAAAAATTGTGGGCATCCCAACTACAGGCAGCTCGAAGCACTAACGAGCCTGTTGAACCTCAGGCTGGATAGGATACTTTTGGCAATTTTTGGCAATTTGGCAATGACAAAGATGAGGGGGTTCCGATGGTTTGGAAAATGCATCTCCGGATTCAAATATGGATATTTTCTTGGTATCAATATGAAATTTAAAGGGGATTGTTTTTCTTTGGTAGATATCCTTGGCAATCTGCAGTTGTTTTCTATTGGGACCAGTTGTTGCTTTTTTGGCTTGGGATAGGTCATGGTGTGTTTTTCGAAAACAAAACCATCACTGCCGGGTAGTCAAAAAACAGCCGGCAGGACCCAACAACTTGACTAAATTCATGGTGGCTTTTCCCCCATAGCAAAATCCATGTGTCGCAAGGTATGGATAACGTATACAAGGACAACTACCCTACGGATGTCATTGTAATCACCTTGAAAAATACATTGAAACTTGTGTTGTAACCTGTTGCATTGAATAGTCTGCGTAGGTTTAGATCAGATCATCGCAATGTTAGATGCATCTGGTCAGTATGATATCACCTTGCATTCTTCAAGTCATTTTGGAGCCAAACATTCCCTGATCCGATTCACCACTTGCAGGGTGGCCTTTTCAGAAATACTGCCGAAACTGACCAGAAAATGATGGAACAAAACGAATCGATACCTAACATCCTGAGGTGCCAAGAGCGTTATGAGTCTGTTGCTCCTTGATGCAAAAACAAGCTGTCCCACTTATTGATGTTTCATCACAATGGAAACAAATGATGGAAACAATGGGCTGAATTGTTGAAACCCATTTTTCTACATAACCCAACTTAGGATGGATTAGGATGGACATCACCATCACCAATGTTCAAGGAAAGATCAAACTTTCAGCCATAGATGCTAACCCAACCTCTTTCGGCAATCGCCAGTTCCTTGCCGCGGGCTGGTGTTGATATGGATTCTAATCATTCCCAAATGGTAAAGGCTCACAACCAAAGCGGGAATTTCATACCATTCCCATTAACACAGACACAGACATTTGGAAAGTCTTGAAAATCAGTGGACAACCGTTTGAATCACTCACTCTTCCCTGTCATTTCTGACAAAATCCCTACTATCTGACCACGTTCGGCTGTTGAGATCGAAAATCGCACCACTCCCCGGGATCAAAAGAATCTTCAGAAGCTTCTAGTATCGCAAGCCAGCTGCAACAAATGGTAAAATTATGTAAAAGTTATCCAAACAAACGACCGTGTTTTTATCGAATCTCACCAGAGCATCCCTCAACATCCCATGATCTGGTTTTACAACTTCACGATAGACACAAATGAAAAAAATGCCCGAAGCAATTGAGTTGTTTTTTTATTTTTTTCATCATGGCAACAAACAAACCCCCTGTTTTACTTGATAGATAAAAGACGTTTTAAAGAACTTCCAACTTGAGTAAACCAAACTGCTTCGTGATTTAGTTTGAAGATAGATGGATTGAAGCATAAGGATCCACTAGGTTCACTCAACTTTCAAAGAAACAAATCCCAAAACTTAACTTTTTGTTATGTAAGACTAATTGTATTAGGCTGTAACTATTAGAACCTGACTCTTCCAGACATGGCTTCGCAAACCTTATAATTTTACGAAACCACTTCCCTAAAAACCCTGAAAACCCCAATGCCTGTGGGAGCAAGTCTGCCCAGCCCCGATCCACATGGACATCATGGAAGTCTCCTGCCAAAAAAACGGTTTCCTTCGGCTGCCCTTGTGTTTTTCTTTAGGAATCCCAATGATGGGATTGTTTGAGGTGAGCATAACCCATGGGAACGAAGGTATATCATATGATAAATCTCCACATACATATATATATGATCCCGGTTCGCGGTTCGCTACCACCCCCCCCCCCCATGGTATGGTCCCAAAACCTGCGTTTTGCAGCATTCCGCATGAAAACGTGGTAATTGCAATGTTTTTTGCATTGTGGGTTGCTGGCGCGCTCCGCAAACCTGCAAATCCGTGGGATTTTTGCAACCAAACTTCTGAAAACGTGTTATTTGCAATGTTTCGGCTTCGAAACCGTGGAGTAGTGCAGTCGCACCCTCTTCTATTTCTATGTCAAATTATCATATAATTCTAAATCTTCTACTAAAGGTTTACAGCCTCGGTAACCGGTCTGATATCTGTCTATATCTTATGCCTGTCAAACTTTCTCTTGGAGTATCTAGTTTTCCGTAACTGGTCCAACCTCAAATTCTCTCAGTTTTTTCAGCTTACATGCTCCAAATTTATGTTGCCTGATATCAACTTATT